>JAVFBZ010017530.1:0-35611 GCA_032466195.1 Katharina tunicata | reverse complement strand
AGGGTTCTTTATAAGAAAATGAAATATTAAAACTGTAACAGCATGTATCCCGTTAAGAAGTGAAACCAATACGCTTTGCCCAAAGTTAGGGTTCTTTATAAGAAAATGAAATATTAAAACTGTAACAACATGTATCCCGTTAAGAAGTGAAACCAATACGTTTTGCCCAAAGTTAGGGTTCTTTATAAGAAAATAAAATATTAAAACTGTAATAGCATGTATCCCGATAAGAAGTGAAACCAATACATATTGCCCAAAGTTGGGATTCTTTATAAGAAAATGAAATGCTAAACGGTAACCCTTTGTATCCCGTTAAGAAGTAAAACGAATACATACCTGCCCAAAGTTGTTTTTTTTTTTTATAAGAAAATGAAATACTAAAACTGTAACAGCATGTATCCCGATAAGAAGTGAAACTAATACATATCGTAAGTTGGAGTTGTTTTTAAGAAACGACGTTAAGTTGATAATTTTTTGAAAGGAGATTTATACAAATAGTATCTTAAGGTGATCTTTTGAGGTTTTCACCATAATACGATACCATTTTGTTATGTTTTCATCTCAGTGGGTTCAGCCTGTTTATACTCTCAACCATGCGATTCAGGACACGTATGTGTGGCAGCCGTGTGTACCGTTGCGAAGAAAGGTAGTGTATAATTATTTACATTCTTATAGGTTTTGAAATCGTCCAGTTTGAAGCACAATAACAGACATTGTATTTGGCTGTATTGTTGTGGTGTAACAAGGTACACCTTGAACACATGTTAAATGCTTAATTGTTTTATAGAAGGATTCGTTAGGTTTGGAGTGTGGCGGGAATATGTTGATTTTTCTAGATTAAGAAGTTGACATGTCCTTATTCAGGTGGAATATGGACTCGTTTAACGTCGACGTACTTGCTCTTATTATAATAAAAACACTAAACCGATACAATTCCTTCACTATAATTCTATGTAGATAAAAATAATAAAGGCTACAATAATTGTTTAGTTTCACCGTTTAATATAAATCATAGGCCCTCTGGCTAAGAGCAATACGTGTTCAGATTATATTCATAATGCCATACTTAACACTGGAGGAACATTATCTTTCCAACAGCGATAACACTTTATAAGCGACTTTCCATTGTTGGTTGTGTTAGTTGTTATCTGCGGTTTGGAATACACCGCCGTCATATAAGTGAAATACGGCGTTAAACACCTATGGTCAAGTGGTCTTAGAGTATAAGAGCAGTGGTTGTCAGAGTTTTTGCGTGAAGGTTTCCTCACTCTAAGTAAAACTGCCGTGTCGATGCATAGATGAGGTAAGGTTAGCGGTAAATAAACGTAAGGTCCTGCTCTAGGCTCCACCCACCAACATAGAGGATTACGGTTCTCTTATATACATGTATGCATGTGATTCCTTCGAGAGATCTGTTTAGAAAAGCACCAGTACATTTACTTTCTCATGATGAACTATTTTAACGTTTTAAGTGATAAACTGAGCAGTGTAAACATGTAACTGTTTGACATGTCGATACAGATAACTTTCCTTTAATGAAATGCAGTGTATCAACGTACGAACGTTTTTTTTACGGACATACGTTAATTTGTTTGCATTTTACATTTCATTGATTGTCCGATTCTGTACTACATCTATCTATTATTATTATAAAGTATATTAATTGGTGCACAGCACATAAGCATCACATAGGAAGTATTTTAGGAAAATACAGATGTTTAAACAAACAATACCTTATATCTAAATCATACTCAGTCGAGCTATGTTTTCTTAAAACTCTTGAATCTGTATTGGTCCAAAGTTTAATGTGCATATATATTTAATTTTTCGTGTTTGTGTGAATATTGTAGTGGGTGAAGATTGTTCAGACGCAGCAGAGCCTTGTGGAGTCGGTCTTGGATGTCAAGCTGGGTTACCGTGCGCAGAGGCAGCTCCTGGTAGGCTATACGTTGAATTCTTGTATTTGAGAAATGTTTCGCACGTATGTCCAGCTTCTGACTTTTTAAAACTATTTTCTTCCTCTACATTTCTAAATAAATATATATGCTTTTACTCAGATTAAACTTATCTTCCTAATAGCTGGATATTTTTCTCTTATCATTCGGTTTTCTATCCCTTTGGAAACATGCCGATAAAAAAAAAAAGTTTTTTCCTGCAAAAGAGGAATCCAAACAGAAACGGTTGAAAAGTGATGCTTATTGGATTAATATCCTTACATTAGAGGCCTATATACTAATTTATTTGTTTTGGTCTACATGATACCCTTTTCAGATGTATTAACATGCATCTAAAAACTTATATGTGCTCCATATTCGCCACCTCAATCTTCACCATTCAATTTCTATTGCGGTTTCTCGAAATGTCTGTAAAACAAACTATAACAACTTGAGATTAAGATCTATCCAGAAACTTTTCTCTGAAAAGTGACAGAGCATTTAGTATTATAATATGTCAACCAAATTACTTGTGTTTTGATTGGTCGATTTGCCAGGTGATAAAAACCCGTACACCCTGGGATAATTTTCAAGTCACGGGTAATAAAAAACAAACATGGCCGCCTTCGCTTTAAATTTTGTTTTCTTAATTTTTAAAACTGACCGTAAAATTCGTCAATACTTTGGCAATTACATAGTTTAAACATCATTTCGTCACAATCGCTACATTTAAATGACGATAAAATATCTTAAACATCGGTTTTCACAGACTTGTTTTGTGCAACGTCATTGACTGTTTTTGATGTCCTTGGAATCTGACATCGTTGTCATGGTAGCGTCAGCGGTCAGGGGAGGTAACTCTGGCCGAGACAAAACACTGGCGAGGAAACAATTGTCACGAATTTAATTTAAAATAAACTTTGACGGATAATAAATTCGTCATTGACGTTTTTCGAAGGGTGTACCAATTTGTATGACCGTCTGGAAGCTCGTACACCACTTCGCCTGCGGCTCAATGTGTACGAGCTTCAAAACGGTCATAAAAATCCGTACACTCTTTGAAAAACGTCAATATCTAATAATGTATCAATCGATTTTAATTAGTTGCAGCCGCTGTGCTAGTGTGCTTACTCTTTGCATATATAATTGTATAAGGGTATAGTATGCTTATTCTCTGCAACTTCCTTAGCGGCTTGTACGATTTCATTAGGAGTTTTACCAGTGTTTTTTTTACACATTTTTCTGTTAAAGGCTTTACAATGGGGTAAGAAATCATTGCAATAATCACTGAGATTTGTTTCAGTTGCTGTTGATTGCACAAATAAACCGTGTGCGTTTGGACAAGTCTGTACGACGGGAAAAGTTTGTGCTTACACCCCTTTAGGTAGGGAACTTTAACATATTTGTTCCGATTTATTTAACTACTAATTAAAAAAAAACTAACACGGAAGTGATAATTTCCTTTATTTACAGCTTCTTAAGAGTTGTTATGTTGTAAGTGACATCAACCATTTATTTTTGTGCGTAAGTTAATTTGCAAGAACCGTTACTCAAGTGACAAATAGAATCTGGAACCCACTTTATACGGTTAATTCAATTGCTATGCATCTAAATAAAAATGCATGCAGTAAAAGAGAACTTTGTTGCTTATTCTGATTTCCATTACGTTTTGATAGGTTTACCTTTTAAAGGATTTATGCGGATTTCTATACAAGTGTAACAATTTAATTATTAAACAAAAGCCACGTGATTTCTCTGACGTCATGTACGTATCTGTCTGAAGTGAATGTAGAGAGACGGCTTTCACTGCACAAGTCATACTTTTTCAAGCCCAAGATTTCTATCCGTAAAAAGTATTCAACTAACTATTTCTCTCAAACCAGTATTATCTCTTGAAAGAGACGGACATGGCTGCTCTCTTTATTGCCGAATATTTCCGAATAAATATTAGCATATTAGCCACGGCTAATTTTCCCGTTTGTTTTCACCGTTTAAACGGTATTGTTTTAAGTAAATATAATTTATCAATGGAATATGGACACTTTATACACTACAAACAAAAGATTGGTATTAATCATGATTCTAACTTTGAAATCAATGTCTCTAATTTGTTTGGTCAGTTTCAAAAAAATAACTGGAGAAAGAAAAATGAAATTGAAAAAAAAAAAGTATTTAATAAATTATACTTACCTCGTTGTTGCATCTTTTCATTGTTATTCTTTTCTAAGAATTGGTGAAATGCGTCTTTTTTTTATTTCATTCCACAGTCGGACAAAACTGTTCAGCTACTGATCTGTGTACGGCACCCCTTACCTGTAGCGACCAAACTGATGGAACAAAGAAATGTTTGGGGACAAAGACAGCAAGTACGTTCTAATATAAGTCACTTCACAAATAACAATAACATACCGAAATGGTGGGTAGTTTTTCGCAGAAAGTATTTGCAGGCTTGGTTCGCTGTTTTGATTTCAGCGACATTAAGTTTATGTGTATATCCTTTGAACAACTGATGTTATGAACATGTTTTTTTGCGTTTTTTTATTAATTTATTTATACTTTTATTTTAACTTTTTAGTTAACGAAAATGAGATGTAATTTATCCAACACGTACAATCACAGACAAAGAAATCAGAAAATAAAATAATAAAGTATTGTCATTTGCTGAATATTCTTTCTTCTCACTTCAGCAACAGCGTGTTCACACAATATGGAATGTGTCACAGGTTTAATATGTGGAGGTGCAAGTGCGAAGGCCTGCTTAACACCAAAATCGGCAGGTCTGTTATCATTCATTTTCGTAGTGCGAGTGATAATTACAAATAAATATGTATTATATGTTCTCTTCATGTATAAATATATATGCCAGAACCAGATTATCGGACAATAAAAACATTTGTGGCAAATATTTAGATAACAAGACGCTATTTCAGTGTTACTGTGTTAGTGCTTAGCATAGACAAAGATTCGCAGCCTTTACCTGGATAAATATTCGTTTGTTCTGCCGTGAACTTCTGTAACTCAGTCGGTTAGAGTGCTGATCCTGCTAGCCAGAGACCCGAATTCGAATCTCGGTGGAGGAAATTTTTCCTTCTCTACTTTTATAAAGTATATATATATGTGTACACCGTTGTGGCCTTTATTTGTTGTGTTCGCTATCGATCCCCTCAGGCAACCATTCATATACATTCAACCTATAATAAATACGCTTAACTAATTCAACTACAATGCTGTGTAGCCACAAATCATGTATAAGTACAAATTTGAAATATAAGTACGTAATCCTAAACGAACTAAAATTATACCATAAAAGACCAGAACTGGATGAATCGAAGCAATATTTATAGGCCTACTATCTTCTTTTTGTTTTCTGTTCCTCTGGTAAGGATCAACATGTTCGGATATATCGGAGTGTGATACAGATCTGACTTGTGCTGTATCTGAGGGCACAACAAAGACCTGTCAAGGTATGGTGTACATATTTACAGAGCATCTGCATTAGAATCGTAGAAACTTAACACATTTGGGAACATGCCTTGGGAATACATTTCCTTAAGAATATGCTATTTTGTTTTCATGATTTTAGAATTAGATTTTTTCCTTAAGCATTAGGCAATTTCGTTTTCATGGTTTTAGAATGATGGGTTTTATTTAAGAATTGTGCAATTTTATTTTCATGGTTTTAAGGTTTTATAAATATGTTTAGAATTCAAATTTCTGGCCTCCAGGTTATGATTAAATATTAATTTTGTGCTAATAGTGGCTACTGATATGCTGTGTATGAAGAGCCGCGTAGTCGTTCAGTGGAGCGTTGAACTCTTTAAAACCTTTGAATATAACGCCTATATGTCACACTTGCAAGTCTGCCGGACAGATTTAAATAACAAGTTGGAGTTCCCATGACAACGGAAGTGGTTTTATGGGGTTTCCTCACGGTTATGATGAACAACGCTACTAATACAATACTGTACATTTTTACACCATTTCGAGCTTCAAGGGCGTCAGGAGGGGTAGTGAAGACAGTGCGTCATTGAAAGCTATGTGTTTAGTCATTCGATCAAGGTATAATTTATCAGGGTTTGCCAAAATATACCTGCAGCGCAAACTGGTGTAATTGAAAAACATTTGAGCACGACATTGAACGCTATCAAGTCAATAAACAAATTAACAGAATAGGTTAATGTGTTGGTTTCACATTGAATTGAGACTACCAGGAACTATACAGGCTATGTGGGGATGTAACAATGCTCTCCTGGGGGTCTTTGGCAGCCTTGAAGGCACGCTGGGTATTATTTTCCGCTCTTGATAACATTGTCATAAAAAAAACACAAATGTGATTCCTTATTTCGTTAGTTCTATGCACACATTAATGAGAATATTCCGTCAGTAATTTAAAGACAAGAACTCAATGATAACACTGTGGGTTGAATTGTCCGAGAATAAAAGGAGTCAGAATGAAAACATAGTTGGGACTTCAAACATAATGGTTTTCGGGCCTGCCGCCTACGTATCAATTTATAACGATTAATGTTGCGTATACCGAAAGGCAAGATCGTTCGGCAATAGCTGCTTTGTACTATTTTTATTTGATTTGCTTTCTGTCTATTTTAGCCACATATTTGGGTGTATGTACAGAAATCACCCACTGCAACAAAGCAGCAGAGCTCGTCTGTAAAAAGCGGCTAGATAGTTGCGACAAGAGTGAGTGTGTTTGTAGCAAAGACAAAATGTGGACCTCCAAAACAAGCAAATGTGAACCAGGTATGTTAACTATCTTGGACGGTCTGTCTTGACTTGACTGATTTTAACTTAGTGCTTTATTAAATATTATGTTTCTACAATGAGAAGTATGAAATCATGAATGCTAGCTCGAACATACTGCCGTTTAATATCAAGAGGGCTTTGTGAGATTGTTAACTGTGGAATTATTAACGGTGTTTAAACAATGGTTTAAAAACTTCATGTTACAAAGTATCACAATGTTTACAAATTGACATCATTAATGCCTACCAAAACTGTTACCAAACACAGATTCGCAGGTCAGATGACCTACAGAATATTCAGAGGGCTTTATCCGTATGACCACAATGGAGGCTTAAAAGCAAGATCGTTCGACAATAGGTGCTTTGTATTAGTGTCTATTTGTCCCCGGGTCCTTGATCCTGGGTCGGATGTTCATCTCGACTTGGAGTTTGCTGCTTGTAATGCTTCCGGTATCGAACAAATGTTTTCGTCCAAACAATTTGTTTTGTTCCGTTGGTATTGTAAAGCAATAGTGGGGAAGGGGATAAAACAGTATCATAGTGTGTATTTTACTCTCGTACTACTAATAGGCCTACCTGATGTGTACCGGATTTCTAACATGTCTAAGTAACCTGTCACATAGTTCACCTAATACAGGTCAAGCAATTTGGGTCAACCGGTAATGGTTCACCAATAGAGCGCCATCGGTCTGATTGGTTTTGCGGCCATTCGTCTTGACTGCAGTATCCCTAGAATGGCTTTACTGTGAGAAAAAGTTTAATAATATAGTCAGCACAGATATAAACACGCTTGACTCCAGCCCTCCAAGATTCAGCCTTAAATTCGTAATCATTTGCATTTCAGTGAAACCAATGAAACTGATAGGAGAGATGTGTGCAGACACGGATACTTTGGTGAGCAATGCTATGTGTGACACTGTGGTAAAGTGCAATATCGGATTCTCGCCAATTGGAACAAGATTATGTAAGGCCGATACCATAGCTCTGGTGGGACAGACGTGTGCAGCACCACAAACGAGTTGTTATCAATATCAACGTAAGTATATTGTAGATAGATGGATATAGATATTTTAGTGTAGAAATAAAACTTCGTTAAGCATGCCATACTATACAGCTGAACTTGAAATTGAAATTGAACAAGGTTATGTTTCGAGAATTTAACGCCGAAAGGTATCAAAATGTTCACCCCTGTTTTCTCAATAATACATTAGAGCTGAACCCAACGTAAATGTATGAATACCAATTGCAAAATTTGAATTATTGTTCCGACATAGTTTATCTCTCCCCCAGGTGAACAGCAAGATGGACAGGCAATACCTTAGAGCCAAAGACTCGACAGTAGGGAGAATGATTTGATTCTCTATTTCAGAACCCCGACGTACATGTATCCATTTTTAACAAGTTGCTAAGATGCCCTAAAATGTAAATAAAACAGAAATCCTAGTCACTTCGAGAGCAAGATGTTAAGTTACTGGAATGAAAATAGATATTTAAATGCTTCTGTTTTTTTTGTTTTTTTTATATATCACAACAGCGGGTCATCATGCTATGCTAGTTATGTTATGTTAACTACATGTACCATGAGTATTGTCGTATACACTTTAAAACCTTTAAGAAAGAAATCTAGGCTTCTAAAAAAAAGTTATTTCTTACTATAGGAGGAAAACAAAAAAGCTGTTTGTACATGTAGTTCTGAATTCAACGTCTTTTTTCCCTTTTTTCAGCTCGGTCCGACTCGGTTACATATGCAGAGATTTCGTCTTCATGCACCGCCGACACTAACTGTACCTGTCCAACAGCGATGAAGATGATAGGCACTGGTTGCTTTTCCAGTAAGTAAATCAATTAGATAAACACAAAGCCAGCAAACTTAAGCAGGCCTAGGCCATAGCCTCAGTAAAATAAAAAAAAATAGATATCGTGCAATATCACAAATATGAAATTGACGCTCCTGTTTTGACGGTAGAAAGAATCGTATATCATGATATCAGAATTGCACATACGCTAAATTATACGCTAAAACAAAAAAATCATACTTAAACCAAAAACAATATTCTTGCAGGGATAAGATAGGCCTCAATTTAATGTAATGTAGCTAAGCTGTAAGTATACCAAAAGTTCGGTAAATAACAATAATATCTGATTCTGGAGAACTTCAGTAAAGCTAAATGCTTGTTAAAAAAAATATACAAACAAAATGGTAGGAACATTCCAACACAAATTTGAGTGCTTAATTGTGCCTTTTTAGAGAATATGATAGAACTAGCAACTTTTATAGAACTGATTGATTAGGCATATTTTTTCTAATAACGTTATTCTTTGTTTTTCTTCCTCTCTTAACATATATGCTCATATGTTTGTTTCTTGCAGTTATGCATTTAACATTATTTTTCTGATCCTAATAGTTTTGAACTGTAAGCTGATATCGTAGAACACAAGCACATAAAAAACAATACAGGGTTTTAATTTGATTGTTTGTTTGTTTGATTGCGTTTTTCTTAAAGCTATTACACTTATTCGCGCATTTTACGCAACACTGCGTGTTTTATTTACAGTGCGTTAGAACTATCAAAGTTGCTAGTTCGTTCCTAAGCTCATACCACTATTTGTAATATGTAATATAATATGTAACATTTGCGCACGTCATTAACATTCTGAATCTGAATCTGAATCTATTTGACGGCGTGTCACACTAATAGGTGAAGAAAATCACCCTTCGAAACACTGACAAACGCAGGACACTACGGTACATTTACAGGACAAAAACAGGAAACCACAACAAATCGGCTTCCTGCTGCTTCTTGGCTTAGACGGCACCAGGGGAGATGAAGCTCCCACAATTTGTAGCAACGCAATTTGTAACAATTATTAGAAATTTCGTTTTTATTACAAATTTCGTTGCTACATTACAAATTGCGTTGCTACAAAGCTTCTCGAGTATTTCTTAAAGTTAAGAAATACTTAGCCAAATTTCATCCTTCTATTTTCTTATGAAAAGCTTTTTCAATTTAAAATAAATCTGTTTCTATTTTAAAACTGTCCATGATAATCTTGAATTTTTCGTCAAAAAAGTTAAGAAAATTAATATCTGAGTATTTAAAATAGGGTTTTGAAATTCTTAGAATTTTGAAAGTTTTTCTTTAACTTTACGAATTACTCAAGAATACGGACAAAATGATATAGTACAGAGCTTTAGTAGCAACAAGTTTGTATAATGTTTATACGTAAGACAGCTTCAGAATAATCTATATAGAAAAAATCGAGGAGACAAAGAATATAGTTGTTAGGCTGTGCCATACGTATTGTTTGTATGTCTCTGTGTGTGGTAGATAGTTAAAGTCACATACGCACTCACAGTTAGTTGTTTTCGACAAATTCTGATTGATTTTGATTACTCTGTTTGTAAATTAAACCCTTTCCGTTGAAATAAAAAAAGATTCAATTTGCAAAAGGTTTGTATTAGCTAGGATGATTTTTGTTGTAATTTGTATTCAACATAAACAGGGCCGGCCATTTGTCATGTTTATCAAAATGCCTAATGTTTGGGTGCGTACGTGACTTTGAATAACAAACCTGTAGTTTCGCTTCTTAAGAAAAATATATATAACTCATGTGATTCTGAAATAACGCAAAATGCCTAATTTTTTGAGTGCATATGTGACTTTGAACCTCAACATTTAGCTTTCGCTTCTTTAGAAAATATATGTAACTCATGTGATTCTGAAATACCGCAAAATGCCTCATGTTTGAGTGTGTGCGTGACGTTGATCAAATAACCTATATTTTCGCTTATTTAGAATAAAATATATATAACTCATATGATTCTGAAATGACGTAAAATGCCTCGTTTTTTGAGTGCATATATGACTTTGAACCTCAACATATAGCTTTCGCTTCTTAAGAAAATATATATAACTCGCGTGATTCTGAAATACCGCAAAAAATCAAATTTTTAAGTGCGAACGTGACTTCAAACCTCTAGTTTCGTTTCTTGAGAAAATATATAAAACTCATGTGATTCTGAAATAACGTAAAATATTCCATTTTTGAGTGCGTACGTGACTTTGAACAACAAACCTCTAGTTTTGTTTCTTGAGAAAATATATATAACTCATGTGATTCTGAAATAACGTAAAGTAATGCATTTTTAGTGCATATGTGGCTTTGAACCTCAAACCTAAAGCTTTTGCTTCTTGAGAAAAACTATTTATAACTCACGTGATTCTGAAATATCGAAAAATAACACCTTTTATGGCTTTGAACCACAAACTGTTAGCTTTCGCTTCTTTAGAAAGTATATATATCTCATGTTATTCTGAAAATCCGCAAAATGCCTCATTTTTGATTGCGTACGTGACTTTGAAACTCAAACCTCTAGCTCTCACTTCTTGAGAAAAACTATTAATAACTCATGAGATTCTGAAATATCGAAATATAACACCTGTTATGGCTTTGAACCACAAACTGTTAGCTTTCGCTTCTTTAGAAAGTATCTATAACTCATGTGATTCTGAAATTCCGCAAAATGACTCGTTTTTGATTGCGTACGTGACTTGGAAGCACACAACTCTAGCTTTCGCTTCTTGGGAAAAACTATGTGTGTCTATGCGTATGTGACTTTGAACAACAAATCTCGATTGTCGCTTCTTTTGAAAAATATATATAATTCATGTGATTCCCTATAAATATTTCATTTTTGAGTGCGTTTCTTAGTTTGAACCATTTGTAAACTATTGAACAATCTACTATTATAAATGATGCTTATTGATTTGATTGGTGTTTAACCCCCTACTCACAGTTATTTCACTTCTATGACGACTTCCATTGCTAATGTTTGGTGGGTTCTTGTGTAGTGTTGTAATTACAGTTTTCAGAGTGGTACGAATGCGAGAACGAAACACGACAACTGAATTATCAAAGTCTTTCTGTGACAGATACCCTGGGTGACGACTGTTGGGATGCATGTTGAAAACAAAAACCACGTTTATCTGCAAAACCCTATTAAAGCTCTACACTTATTTTATATAAACCCCCTAGAGGCATGTACTACACGCTGAACAAGTACCAAAATACACGACACAGCTTTAATATGTGTTTTACACTTTTAGTTTAAAGATGTGCTTTAGTACTACACTTGTGCTTTGGGGATAAGCACTGTTAAGAGTTCGAAAACAACAAGTGAAATATCAAACTCTTTCTATTACAGAGATTGTGGGCGACACCTGTTCTCCCACATCCGGTTGTGAAGCTACGCAAACTTGTAGCGATCACTTAGAATGTGCATGCAATAAGGGTTACATGGCTGTGAACGGAGTATGTTTAGGTAAGTATTTCGTAACCTGGTTTCTATTTTCTGTTTTTCCTATCATCACCGTAACCTTGGTCTAGTTACATAGATTCACTCTGTTCATCTTTACACGTCAAAACAGCCCCTATAGACCAAGAAACTGTAATACACAAAAGAGGTTTTTGCACATAAATCATTTATTTTTTTGTTTTGTTTTTATTTGAAAATCAACATGTGTAACGTCTCAAAAGAGTGGTAACAAATTCGAATCCGAACCAAGTTATTAATAATTGTGTCAAATTTCGACATGTAACCTTACGTCTGTTCTGTATCAGTGAAGACTACTATATCTTTTTAGGTTGTTTTCACATTCTAATTAAATGTTGTAGCTACAGGAACCATTGATGCAGGTGCAAATTGTGACGAAACGAAAAGCTGCATGGCTGGCTTGACTTGTTTCGAGTGTATGGATGGTGGGCAGAAAAAATGCAAAAGTCTGACACCAGGTAGGATCATTTTTTCACTGATGAGTTTTACAACAAATGATCAACATTCTTGATAATCGTTTTAAAATATACCGAAATATTGAATCACCATGCATCCATGTGTCTTTTGTTGGAGTCGTAACTTTGCTCCATTATATGTTGGAGATCCTTGTCGTGTTTTATGGGTTGAACTGGTCCAGAATCTTATTAACCGTGCTGAAAATAGTCAATGTAACAAGGTGTTCTAGAGTATTGAGCTGCAGAATGCCGGTCTACAGATGGCGCATTATGGTCGAAATTTGGTGTCCAGCTGGAATGTTGAAACCGATTATCATATGCTTAATCATACTTGGTAAAAGCGTTTCATGTGGCACAATGTCGTGTGGATTTGAATTTGTTACACCTAGTCTGCCTTCAGGTTGCGTCATTGGGTGCCACAGTTGGTCAAATTTGCTTGCCAGCTCTTTACTGGTATGCCGAGTATTGGATTTTTGTTGACTTGAGTTTGACGTCTGCATGCCTACTGTTTGCACTACCTCTGGCTAAAATAGCAGTTAACTATAAGCCTATTCAGTAGATCCTTATCTAACGTAATACAAATATTCAATGTATCAATATGTATTGGACTGAGCTTGACATAGGCCCGTCTGAACGCGGTGCCCCTGATGGAAAATTGGCGTTCCGGTCGTTTGATTTCGGCCAGTTTACATTTAAATCCAGTCAGATTCTTATAAAACGTGGTAAAAGTATTTCATCTGACACGACAAGTTTGGTATATGGTGGCTAAAAAGTCAATTTTAGTTCCAGCAAAAACAATTTTTTTATATAATGCCGTATATTGCAACTCAACTGAACTCTCGTTCTCCTTAAAATTTTTCTGTTATTGTTTTTTTTCTTTCGTACAGACACTGACAAAGATTACGGGGAGACATGTTCTACTGCTGTTCGATGCAAAGCAGGCCTTGTGTGCAAAGCAACCGTGTGCTTACAGGGTGTTTCAGGTATAGAACAACATAAGATATTATGGACAAACAACTTCTGGTGTATTTTAAGCTCAACGTTTCGGTCTAGATGCTAAGACCGTTTCAAGCAATGACTACAAATCTCAACTGAATGAATGAGATTTGTAATCATTGCTTGAAAACGGACTTAGCATCGCGAGCGCTCGGCTTACTGAACAGGCTTCTGGTTAAATGCAGTCATGTGTTTTTATCGATGCAGAACCAATGGTGGCTAATACAGATATTGGTGCAAACGCTCATTTTGCTAATTGTATACATGCACTTAAAAAGTCACACTATGACTATAACCACGCCAAGATTAACCTCTAGCAGGTATGCAATGAATGTCCTTAATAAATTTGATTTGAAATTATACGAAGTAAATCTGATTTCCACATGTTGTGTTTCTTTTAAGGCATACTATAAATCTGTCAAATTTCAAAAGATGACATTTTGAGCATCATTTAATTTAGATGGAGAAGCTTGCACAGAAACAAACGAGTGTGACCAAGGATTGGCCTGTGCTGTAAATGGAACCTCGGGAAAGCTAACCTGTAAAGTTGCTGTTGGAGGTATGTGTTTCTGCGGAGCTGCATATCCGAATTTTTTTTGTCAATAACGCAACATGGAATACTGTTTCATATCATGACAACTCATCTTTTGACAGAAATTCAGTCGACACCACTGGTAGTAAACATGGCAAAATATATTTTTTAAAAATTACAGGACGTTTTTTTTTTTTTTTTTTCATTTTTTTTTTTCATTTTATGTTTTTGTCATTCGCTGTATCCGGTACAGATTTGAATGGCCCCGCAGACCTCAATACAAGCGAATATTTTCGGTAGCTGCGGAGATCGCAGGGTGGGTGTTTTTTAACGAAGTACCGCCCCTGTTCTGCACCCTAACAAATCCCGACAAACCGTCATATTAGTGAAATACCATTGAGTAGGGCGTTAAAGGGTAAGAAAACGGAAAGCCATAGTCATCGTCAAATTATAGACCATATCAAATTGTTGTAAAACATCCTAGTACATTTTTGTAGGATTGCTTATTTTCCACTGAAAGCCACTAAAATTGAACTACTGTAAGTAACATATATGGTGGAAATTCCCGGCTACATTTGCTGCATTGACTATGTCAATAAAGTAAATGTACATGTATAATAAAATGTTGTGAATCAGATATTTAACTTTATCCTGTACATATGTACAGGTTCTGATTTGCTAGGGTTACATTTTGAATGTCTACGAGAAATACATTAATAAAGCATGCATCAAACAGCCCACCATACATTTGACTTACACTCGTTCGATTAAAGTGGCTTTGACTGGAAATCTAGAAATTCTACGAAAAATGTAATAGCAGTTTTGTTTATTACAACTTGACCGAGTCTGACACTTGACTATCACATTGTTTTTTTCTTCCCCTCTAAGATTAAATTAATTAAATAAATCAATTAATATTTTTGTTTTTGTTGTAAAACATTTTTGGCAGAACAAATTCCTGTTACGAGAAGTTATTATTTTACAGACTTCTTCCAGGATCGAAATCTTACGAAACGTAATGCCAACAACAACAGTTTTATACTGGACACACAGTAATAAAGCACTTTTTTCTGACAGGATTAACGATTATTCTACCTTAAATTTATTAGAACTTAAGATACCTTTACATATTTACAGAAAACACTGAATGTTCGGATATAGACCCATGCGGACAAGGATTGGCGTGTGCTTGGGATGTCGCCAGCCAGAATAAGACTTGCAAGCCGGCCGCACTTGGTGAGTCAGATCGCGCTGGCTTGACATTTACCGTGCAGTTTACTATTTTTTCAGCTCAGTCCATTTTAAATCATTTGAATTGTTTGTTCTGTTAATCATTTCTTTTGAAAATAACATCTCACTTAGAACAATTATCTATCTTAATATGAAAATGGATGAAATTGATTATGTGTCCACACTTGCGCCTCTAAATCGGACATAATTTTAGATAATAATTGTTAACCCAGGTTAGATATTGTTGACGCTGGCTCTTTTTTGAGGTTTGGCCGAAAACGATAATCCAATGTAGACCTTCATATATTTGGAAGAACCATAGAAATTGAAGTGTAGTTATATAATTCTTAATTACAGTGGGCGGAGCTTGTTCAGATGCTAATCCGTGTGGATCTGGATACGTATGTGTATCAGACGTGTGTACCTTGGCAGTTGCAGGTAATATGTTTTATAATATACAATTTTCATAACTGCACCTAAATACGCCCTGCTCACTCAACTGTACAGTGGTCAGAAATTTAATTAATTAAGTCTTTTAAGTAAATAACGATTACAGAGTAATATTACAAGTACTGGTTAACTAGTTTAGAACGATCTCTTGACGATATTGGTGTATGTTTGTTTGATTGGGGTTTTACGCCGTGCTTAAGGTTATTTCACTCAAACAACGGCCTGCCGGTCCAATAGATGGAGGAAACCACACTTAACAATGCTGGCAACACAGAAGACACCACCATGCATTTACATTGCCAAAACATGATACCACAACAAATCGGTTTCCTGATGCCCATTAGCTCAGAGACTACAATGGCAAAGAAGGCTCTCGCCCAACCACCCGCCAGGACGAGATTTAAGCTCTGTATAAACACAATAACCAGAGGAAGTTAACATTATCTTGCCCTGGTTTGTTTGTTGGTTTGATTGGTTTTTAACGTCGTACTTAAAGGCATTTCATTGATATGACGACGGATTCTCCACTTCTTTTTCTGCTCTTCTCAATACGGCGGAAAACCGGGAGGAAACCTCGTAAAAACCGTCCCCCGCGATAGCCGAAGTCACCTCGTGTGACTCCCTCATATACCTCAGGTCCACTGGGAGACTTGAACCCGTGCGGTACATCGAAGGAGGATCTGCAGTCAGATGCGCTAACCACTGAGCCAAGGCGCGGGCCCCCGTGCCCTGGTAGCAAGCCATCACCAACTAAGAACTGTTAATGTTTCCAGAACCCAACGCCTGCTGAGACATTGAAACATATAAATATTTATATATATATTTGTGTCGCTGTGAAAAGGCTGTTTAAATTGTTTACATCACGTAAACTTTTCTGATATTAGAATGCACATGGCAATGAAAATGTCATTACATCCGCTTTGAATTCCTAGTCGCTGATAATTGCTTACTGAGTAAATTATATCGTTTTAATTCTCTATGATTGTAATATTGTAGCCGGTGGCGCTTGTACTGGCTCCTCTTCGTGTGGTACTGGTCTAGGATGTGCGGAAAAGGACAATCAGCATGTTTGTATAGCAGCAGCACCAGGCAAGTTATCCAGTTATGTTAGCTGTCTCCTTTCCCTTTCCATTGCGCATGCTTGTAAATTTAAATGGGAAGAAAATATGGGACTGCTTGATGCTTGGTTGCTTGATGTACAGGACATAATAAAGTGACTGTTTCTCGTGGCCGTCTTTGTGATCACATTCATTTTTTTTTTTTTTTTTTTGGCCCATATTATTACCAAGTCCCGTTTAAACATGCAACACCTGTTCGAGGATTATTCTCTACCTGTGTTACATCCTGGTGTTTAATAACAAACACATATTTGTATGGATATCAACTTCTGATGTGTATTTACAGCGATGTTTCGATCTATATCCTACGACCGTTCTCAAGCAAATGATTTACAATAACCGTAAACTAAATAACTATAAATACACATCAGAAGTTGATATCCATACAATTATGTGTTTGTTATTATCCAACAACAACTTCTAAAAATGTCATTCAAATAAATCCTGGTGTTTGCAAAACCCAAGGAGTTTGTATCTTGTCAATGGGATGTGAAAGCGCATTACAACTGAACTACCCTTAACATGACTCCAATTAGTTGAACACTTTATAAACGATCCAACAAATTACCCAAAGATACCCAAAGATACCAAAAGATACCCCAAAATAGACTAAATACACACTGCCCTGTGCTAATTAAGTTTTTTTTTAAAGTATAATTTTTTATATATTTTTTTTTCTAATCAAAATATGCATGGCTTAATATTGGGATTGTCAAATTGGATATGTTTGTGTTAACATTACAAGATTACATGACAGTACATGTCTCTTAATTTTCCTCGTGATTTGGTTAATATAAAGATGTCTACACGGTATATCTAACTGCATATCTCATATAAAGTTATTGCCTGTCACTGACATTTTGTGGAGTATGTTCCTGATTTCCCACACCGGGATAAAATAACTTCCTTACCTTGTACATTCCAATTCGCCGTCTCAATGGAAACGTGAATAAACGTTTATAAATAGGGATAAAAGTGAAAACACAAAGCAAACAAAACCAACAAAAAGAGAAACGTATGAATTTTACAGATTTTAAATTCTAAAATACGATGTATATATTATGTGCATTACAGTATTCATTCCTTCAGTTCTGTCAAACATGTAAAGGCATGCAATTAAATTTTTTTTCCGCTGTCAATAAGTACCTCATCCATTTTGTTTTCAACTTATAGTTAACTAAGTCTTAGCCTACTCTTCACTGGCGTCATGTCTTATTTCTTTGTTAGTTTCATTAACAATTTGTTGATGTTTGGTAATTGTGTTTAATTATATGGCTAAGCGCTCAAATTCAATTTTAATAAATCCCGACGAAGAACGTTTTGCTTTTGTATTTTCACAGTTGGTGATGATTGCACCTCCCAGCCATGTGCATCTGGACAAGTGTGTACCAGTGCAAAAAAATGTGCCTATACGGCATTAGGTATGGATGCCCTATTTTATTATTATTCGCGTCCGGCGTCAAACTATTGTTGGGTAGTTTACACGTTATCTTTACTTTCTATGTAAAGCTTTTAACATCGCTTTATACTTCACTTTCGTGTTATATCAATTGTAGACTTTGGACGGGCCGTTTGAATACCGTAAAAGGTACTTTGTTATGTGGATTAATCGTAAAACTTACTGGTACGTGTTCTGATCAATTACTCCGCAGATACGTCGTCTCTCAGACAAATACGCCTTATATTTTGCATGACGTTGTGAAAAGAATTATTGTATGACATAATTGAAGATTCTAAGTAGAACGTGTGTATAAACCTTACCTTTGAGCGGGTGGAAAGATTTTCTTGGAATGCCGACAAGCAAGAATCTTAGCTTTCGACAAGGTTATTCCAACAAGACTATTATACTCAGGAAAGGATCTATGCTAAGAGTTAAAACCAATTAGGGCAAAAGTGTGATTTTCAAAGGAATACTGTTTTTGTCTTTTTGGTGCCTGTCTTGTTTCATTTGTAGCCTAAAATTTTCCTAAAAACATTCCCACACCAGTGACAGTAAACAATACTGAGTTGTCGTAAGTCGTGCCAGTCGGTTCTGGATTTGGTAGTACGCACAGCAGTGGTCAGTGTATAGCCAGTGTCGAACAATTGTCCAGCCAGTGTCCGAGCCATTGTCCAGCCATAGTCTAGCCATTGTCCAGTCAGCGACATGTATGGCGCTTCTTATAAGTGCAATTAGAATCTGGGTGATTCATTTTATGTAAGTCAAATTTCAGCCTGTAAGTATATAGTAGCTATGGTTTCCAATTAATTGTTAATAATTATGTTTTGAAATAAAAAAAATCATGCCCCATTGTTTTCTAGAGAGTGCCTCATGCGCATCAGCCACGTGTGCCACAGGCCTTACCTGTGTAACCAATGTTTGCAAGAAACTTTCAGCAGGTAAGTTCTTCTCTCTTCGCTTATTCATCTTTATCCAGCTTACACGAATCTATTTATTTCCATGCAACTATGCCAACTATGCATGACGACCATTTAGTGTTTTTTTACATTTCCGTTTGGCTAAAATTCCTGTTATTTGCCTGTTTATATTTTGATTATTGTGTAAGAAATTTGTAAATATAATCTAAGGAAACGCCTCTCCGACAATATATAGTTGTAATTTATAGAGTGACTTTTTTTATTTGTAATAGTTTTTTTAATATCTTAGAATCTAAATGACGAATAAAATCCATCAGAAAAATGTCGTTTAAAGTTGCCTATATGATTTTATTCGATTAATGTTAAAGGCGCAATCAAGACACGACATTTTTCTCTATTTTTTAAAACATAAAACAAGCTTTTCAGCTTGTGTCTCATGTTTCTGGTATGTTTAATTATATGCCATTTTTCCCCCATAGAAAATGGTGTGTGTACCATTCCTGAAGACTGTGCAACTCTACTAATGTGTTTAACAGATCCGAAAGACGCTACCAAGAAAACATGTCAGAGAAATTCGGGAAGTAAGTAGCCTCCGTTTGGTACAAAACTGACCGCAAGGCTGTCACATTTGGGCTAGTGTATTGGGGTTTTTAATAATCATCTTGTCTTACAAAACCGGGCGACTCAACACTACAGAATATGCTGCAATTAAAGATAACTCTGTGTCTGTCACATAACATTAATTATTTCTTTCTTTTTAAACCTATTTTAATAATAAAAAAAATATTAGCTGATGGTGGGAAAATATAGGCAAAATATGGTATCTATACCAACAACCTTGTTCGCCCTAAGTTTCAAGCTAACTAATTATAAATCACTACTATCACTTTGCCTTAAACGCCTGTTTTGATTCAGCTGTGAATAAATTGAAATCAGTTAAAAAAATACAATGAACATCAGTCATTCTCTGTTTAGGAAGAAAGATGTCAGGGTTTCAGGGAAAAAATAAAAATATTATTATCAACGTAGAGGCATTCTTATTAACCACAGCAGTATAGTAAGAGTTTCTCCAGGTGTTGATTTGTGATTGGTCGCACGTGATACCTGGTGCTCTCGGAGCCCACACTAACAAGAGGTTCAACTGCTTGCAGCGTTTGGGCACATTACATGTCCTGTGTTGTAGGCATATGAGTGAAATAATCTTGAGTGCGGTGTAAATCCTTAATGAAACAAACAACTGTATTTGAATTGCTTTGTATATCGCATAAATGGTACGTTTTGTTTTTCCTTTTCAGGGACCTCGGCGCCAGTGATCTGTGCTATAGTTGTCTCCTTAATCTTGTCTATTGTTGGCAAGAACTTCGTGTAAACAACTTTTCGAAAAGTGTTTTTTATCCTAGAATGTCTGTTTTTTTCTAACATAACATGAGTTAATATTCCTCATTATCTTTCTCAGACTTATAAGTTTACATATTTTTAACATCAGTCATTTTGTTCTGGAAAATTCTTTAAATCTACCTGTATCATTTTTAGAACATGAAAGGAAGATTGGTTTCGGGTTTCTTTTAAGTGTTGTTTTCCTGTTAGGATTCAGGTGACAAATTCCATATTTGGACTGTGATAAGAAAGCATTCTTTTAAATTTTGATTATATTTGTGGTCGAAAGACTTTCAATTAAATACGTTACTTTTCAAAATTAACGAGGCAAATTCACACCAATCCGTCCTTTTGTGATGCTTATACTCTTTATGTGGTATAGTTCTTCGTATTTGTAAAAATACATATGGTATGTCTTAGTTTAGCTCTGAAGCTAAATTGATTATGACCTGCTGTTTATGTATAGCACAACGTGTGTGGAGCTAAATTGTTGGTATATAATGCCTTGGGAAAAGTATTGTGACTTCAATCGAACAGTATTTCATCAGTATTGTAAACTTACATCTCTTTTATTACGAAATATGGCGAACAAATGCATATGTCGAAACATATCAATGAACTTAGCATCAGATTTTAAGCTATTTTTGACAAAACTTGAAAGTACGCTTGTAAATAAATATCAAAGCCATTTAATATTCAAAACAAGACTGCTTCACACAATGCTGCAAAACATCAAAATGCAAGAACACTTATACAGTGGCTCTGTAATACAGTACGCTGTTATCTTAAAGCAGCCTTATCTTTAACAAAGCTATACAAATCGAGTAGAATGCACATATGTTTATGTCCGATGGATATCTTGAGCTTATTTTATGTTCCTTTCGTTCAAGAAACACTGTATTTTAAACGACCGATAAATCAATTAAAAGTCAAATAAATGTTACCTGACGGAACAGATTTCTACCTTGCAATTAATTTATAAATTGTTTATCTATTAAAACCATTAGGGGTTTTATAGTTTAGAGTGTGTTTGTCGTATGCAGTTTTTATGATGTGCCACTTAAATGATCATCGGGTATGACGGGATGGAAATTCCTGATGATTTGCGACAGAATATAATTTTGTATAAGTTATTTAACTGTGCATATGCAAATAGATGAGTGGGATGAGATTCCGGGTAAACCTTGTAAGTGGGTTAATACAACTGATTTGTGTGATTTGTGTGATTTGTGTCACTTAAGTTGTACTAATACGATATTTGGCAATACTTTCCAGCGATTGTATGTTTTCATGCAGGTTTACCATACGAGAAAATATATAGCCATTTGCACGTGTATGAGAGTTGTTACAGTGTTGGGAATTGACCAGAAATTACTATTGGATTGAGCGTATGAGGTAGCGCACTTGCGACAATATTACTTTTTTAAGAGTAAGACTGTATTATTAAGTGTGTTATTAAATATATATCTTAGCGGCTGGGAAGGTGTCAGTGATAGGCAAATGTACTACTGCAGTGCAGGATTAAGCTGGTAGCAAATGTAGAATATACCTCGACACCGCGCTTTCAACAGTCCCCTGTTTATAGCTACTCAACCGCTGATCCAACAGCATTTCACGAGCTGCTAGATAGAACAGAAATCCCCTGTAAACCGTTTCTCTGCAGCAGATTTTTTCATAACAAAGCTATAACCTGAAAATGTACCAACTGTGATCTTTCTCAGTTTCGTTAGTTCTGATGTTTCAAACTCAACCTCTTTTGTACTGTAACTTAAAATTTCACGCATATTTTCTTGGATGACCTTAAACTCGGCTTTATGTTTCAATCTTGCTGTATTTTATCATGTGCTATAATCCCCGAGCTGGCTTCGTCAGTCACAACACCGCTCCAGCCAATGGTATTTCTGGTATAATTTAACCTGTTGTCTTATGTACCATATGACGGACTATTAAGCCCCGACAAAACCGGTTCACATAAGCTTCGTGGTTGGTAAAATTAGGATGATCAAGATAAGTTACGGTTCAATGTTAACTTTTTTAAAAATGTGAGTTTGCTTTTAAAAAAAATACAGTATAATGTTATAACTAGTTTGTCTGTGTGTTTGTTTGTTGTAGAATCTACATGCTGTTCTTTTTTCAACGATGTGTAGCATTATGTGGTTTTATGAGATATTTAGCAATTCAAAACTTGCAACTTATACAAAAGCATTTCCTCTCTTGAAAATATGATGGAAGGTTTTTTCTAATTAGTGTTTAACTTGTACTCAAATGCATTTTACTTATGTGACGTCGATCTTCACTGTCGGTGAATGGTGGAAAATCAGAAGAAACTGCATCGAAACCACTCAGCGAACTCGAATGCAATCTATATTTTAAAAACAGTTTACTGATTAACATAAGGGTTGAAGTTGTAGGCCTTGTTTGCAAAAAAAAAAAAACACTACAGCGCCGTACTTGGTGCACGTGCACAACAATGTGTTTTCATAGAATAATATAATATATTATGGAGAACAACAGCTGGTTTATTTCTTTAAAATGAAACGTCCACTATAATAAAAATCAAAATTTATAGAACGATTTTTTTTTTAGCGGGTAACGTCGTACTCAAGCGTATTTCACTTATATAACGACTTTGCTTTGTTGGTGCATGGGAAAAACCGAGAGGAAACCTCGTAAAAATGCTGTCAAATAGGAATGAAAGGATAACCATTAAACCAAAATGATCTATGAATTTTGACCATAGATTGTGAAACTATTGCCAACGATCACGATCTTCTGGCCAACGTCAGCAGGCTGACAGCAGCTGGCTGATAGTGACCTTGCAATCATGCTGACAGCCGTATAAAGCACTGTATGGTAATTATTTTTACTAGTGAACAAACCATGCGAAAATGTTTATTGCGCCGGAATCAACGTTTATACTGTTGAAATTTGCGATCTCGATGAAAATAAAAAAAAAAATAATCTAGCACTTTTTAACACTACTCATTTCTTGTCAAGTGTCCGCCCATTAAGTCTCATTTCATCAAAATTTGATGCAAACCGCTTACAGCCAAGCGCGGCTTTAATCGAATGTTTGTGATTGATTGACTGGTGACCATATTCCCTCTAGCTAAATAGTTTTACAAGTTTGTGAAAAACGTCCGTCTTATAAAGACGATTTTAATTCACCAAGGTTAAACCAGAAAGCATTATTCGAATATGCCATTGTTTGAACACACAAATAATTCAAAACACGACAGAGTATCTGTAAAATAAATATAGTTTTCCGACATTGCGAAGGTGCGTTTTTTCTTAACATCATTGTATATGACGTAATTGATAGATTGCAAGGTGCGTTTATTGTGTATGTTATTCTGGGTGACGTAATTGGCAGGTTGCCAAGTTCGTATTATGTGCATGCACAACCAAATACGAAAGCCTTTGGGTTAGAAAATAAACAATCTGATTGCATATAAAATTCTCTGACCGATTATAAAAACAGTTATTGCCAAAGATGTTGTGAATATGCTAACATCAGTGTTTGCTTCTGCAGCACGCAGTGTATAAACATGACACTAAGCGAGTTTTATTTACAACTCAGCATATTACACTCGTGGCCTGTCAATAGTCAGTTGTAAGCTAAAATGAACACCTAGGCTGTTAGCAAATCGTAGGGTAGTATTTCTGGATTGATTCATTCACTTAATGTATGGTATGAGTTTAGAAAAAAAATGTCACCAAAGTTGATAGAAGACATCCTGGATGAACCGCTTTGGTTTATTTATTGGTTGAATCTCTATCGAATTAGTATCAGAATAAGATAAAGTTTAAAAGAAATATCTTTGAGAAAGGGGAAATAATACAATTTGAGGATCTTAGATGATTCACCGTCAGTTGACAAAGACCTGACATCGATTTCGGGGGAATGGGCACATTCATGGTTAGTACATTTTAACGCCGAAAAAATAGCCCTTTTCACCTCTTTGCGTATCCTTCCTACAACTTTTCCATTATCTTTTGAAAACACACCTATTCAAATTTCTGACACTCATAAACATCTAGGGTTAACGTTTAATCAACTAGGAAACTGGAATAACCACCTTAACAATATTATTAGTAAAATGGAAAATGTTTAGAAATAATGTCGTTCTTAAGATTAACTCTTGAATATGCCGATGTTGTTTGGGGTAATCTCCCAGCATACCTTATTGATCGTATTGAGATTGTCCAAAAAGATGCACTCCGTACAATCACTGGGCTTATTCATAGTACAGAAGGTCTTTACTACGAATCTGGTTTTCGACCATTAAACGAACGGAGGAAATACCGTAGTATAATTTTGTTTTTCAAATTAATCAACGGCATGACTCCAGACGTGCTTACACGCCACCTTACTACCACGACAGCGAACCTAAACCCACACTCTACTCGCTACAGTTATAATTTTACTGCATACTTTTGTCGTACGGAACAATTCCCGAACTGATTCTTTCCTACTTCCGTTCGCGACAGGAATACCCTTCCCCAAGATCTGAATCAATTTCTGAATTCAAAAATAATCTACGAAAATTATTCCCTTCCTCAATACCGCCTAAGTGGTACTGCAGCGAAATGGTTGTAGTAACATTGGGGTACACGTAATTTTTTTGTCAACTTCTATGACATGTAACTGTGGGCATCCTTTTGATGATGTTAATCACTTCTTTCTCGATTGTCCTTAATACACTACCCATATAATACATCTTTTAGAAAATCCATCTACTATATATGATCAGCCCCAAACTCTAAACTTCTCTGAGCTTTTGACTCAAAACTCTTAAAACATCCGATGACAACAATATGGTCCACTTATTTCTAGGACAATATGTGCTATCGTGCCAATTTTGAGACTTTGATCGATATTGATCAATATTACCAACAAGTTGTTAGACTATTTAAAGTGGTCCTGTGTCCCGCCGTGTCGCCCGCGTGTTACTGTATATTTTATTAAGTAATATATATTAATCATAATTGAAAATGTACCCTGTAAAAACCAGAGAACCGATTGTAAGATATTTATTGTTTTCTTGTCAATTATAAGCTATAAGCCTGTCTTTCCATTTCATTAGATACAATACATTTTGCTTCCCTTTGTCATGTTTTTTTGTGACAATAAGCTTATATTTAAAAACAAAATTAAGGGTTCATTTTTAGACCATGAAAAAATTAGTACGGACTATTCCTACTAGTTGGACAGAAACCATAAAATTAAGCTGCGAGTTTAACACAAAAAAAAGCTGTAGTTGGTATTGAAAAAAGAACTATGTTTCAACAAACTAACGGGTGTAGAAAATATTATGACACACTGAACAATTTGAGATTTGTTCACGCGAAAGCTCTGAACAGGTGGATTGATATTTTACAGAAACAGAACATGGACTGGTCTTAAACTTTCCGTACAATTATGTCAGTAACTAAACAAATACAAATTTCAATATCAAATTATACATGGTATTTTGTGTACAAATTTATTCCTCTTTGAGATTGGTAAAATGGAAGGTAGGTCATGTTCTTTTCGTACTATTTTGTTCAAAAGTTGAAATATGTCGGGGTAAACTTAATAATTGGTAAAACAAAAAAAATAACGTAATTAAGAATACATTTTAAAAATATTTAATAATACATTTTAAATACCTCTCTTCATTTGTATATACAATTATGTGTTTGTTATTATAAAAAAAATTGGTGAAAAATTAAAATTAGACAAGGTAAAAATAATATGTGGGCTAGGTATTAAGTATTATATATTCAATGTCGTTACTCTACTACCAAATAAATTCATTTCCAATAAGAAATTTACGAAAACGGTTCTCGATTGAGGATTGTTCTTGGAGTTTGTGTTTAAATACATTTTAGTTGGTATGGGGAAGTCTTTTTAATTACTTTCAGAGTTTCAAAATGTAATCTTTGTTTCAATTCTTTTCATGTGCTGCAGATTAAAATAAACCTGATAATTGCTAGCTTTTTATTCTATATAATATTGGTCATTAAAGTCGTTCCTGTTACACAATAATAATTTCTCTATGCGATAAAACAAAAATGAATGCAATTTAAACACCAATCTGCATTTGTATATTTTACCACCATATACAGTGACAACCTTAAATATTGTAATTGTTGTCGTGTATGTTAACATGCTTACAGGACTACTTTGCTGTAGACATGTAGTTATGTTTATCCGTGTATGTATTCGATTTGTGGCAGGGCTGGGCGTCAGTTTCCAGCTTTTGTGGCCATTGTGGGTTTGTTTTTTCTTTCTTATTGTGTGTGTGTCTTTTGTGCGATAAAATGCCATGAAAGAAACATACCAAGGCCAATCGAGCATTGAGACGTAAGTGGCAAATTATTAAAGTTATCCAGACTTAATGTTTAAGTAGACCTATTATCAGTTACTATCCAAGCAAATATATAACAAACAAAAATGACATGTCATGTTTTTTGTACAAGTAAATGCCTGTGTCGGACTGTCTGTCTGTCTGTTTTTTTTTTATGAAGCCAATCCCCGAGGCGACTAGCCTAAGGCCTACGGAGGCAAGGTCCGTCTCAATTGTATCACAGGCGTTAACGGTGGTTACTTCTTGTAAAAATAATCTCTATTCTAGTTTTCCTTGTTTAGGCGATGCTCTATCTCGCTAATATGTTTGAGCCGGTAACTGTAGAAGTTAGACCTGCTTTCGTTTTGCGGTGCCAACCTATGCGGTAAGAAAGAGACCCACGGTTATCAGGGTGATGGATTTTTATGAGTGTTTTAAATAAGAGACGATCAGGCCGTGGAATGGAAAGGAATGGAAGAGACAGCATAGTTTGAGAGGACCAGGATGCAAGGTATAAAGCAATGTGCTTGGAGCACCATTGTGGAGATTTTGCTCAGTTAGTTGCTCGGGGAAAGAAGACCTCGCGGTTGATTGTCAATGTTTGCGGATTTTCGGCCAATCTCTGGCAGCCGGCGGGTGCATGTAGTGCTTTAAATCCAAAAGTCCCCCAAACCCCGACCCTTGGGAAGTATTATTTTCTTGGTAAAGTGGTGATCATAAGGCGTCGCCCGGTTGGTGAATTCAACTTAAACAAGGCTTCATGCAGCTTGACTATTTCATGAATATATCGTCATCCGGTCCACAGACGTTGCATTAGCCATCCCTTGTAGTAGCCTTCTCGCGATCGCCCCTACCGGCGGAACCCGCATTACACTGTTAAGGAATATTCGTAGCTCAGTTATTTCGTGGATTATCACTAACGTTATATCGCAGTGTTCTATAGGGGAGCCCACTGAGGGCGATCTCACAAACACACCTCGGGTTGTTAGTATATATATGAAGGGGAGCAACGGTCGCTTTTAATATTGGTCAACGTTACGTATAGGCCACGAAAACAGATCCCCCCATGCCACGTTTTCGGAAGTACGTTTCGCCGAAAGTGTACAGTATTCAGTACAGGTGTGATGCATTAATCTCATGCTTGCTTGACAGAACCATTTGAACTCTGTTGTATTTGCCACAGCAGGATAATGCGTGTAAAAAAGGGCAGCCTCTCGGCCAATGATCCACATATCTGTACTACTAAATCCACCGAGAATAAGGCACCCATCCCTCAAAATGAGGCTTTGGCGCCTTTTATCAAGCCGAATGACAGGTAGAACTTGCAACGACAATGAGGAACAGACACCGCATTTGATTCTCGAAAATAGTTTCTCGCGGACGTTACAGATGCCATATCGTCGCCGGTAGACCGCCCTACAGCGACCAAGCGTTACCAAGAAGTGCTGCGATTCGCGGGCTCCCATGTGGATTTCGTGTATGGGATTGGGCTTTATATGGCCCTGCGTTATATGCTTATCTGCATTGACGAGTAGAGACAGTTTTCGTCTGTCCATCTGACGTATGGTTTAAACGCTGGGGTCAATGTGGCCGACGCTTCACCCAACATTGCAAACGTCGCCGGAAAAAAAGGGCTTATGACTAATAACTTGGTTAGTAACTGCCACACCGAGACGATACAACATCGCCAGCCGTCTACTGTTCCGTTTCTGCGGAGCAAAACACAAGCTTCGCAAGAAAGGCTTTTTATATATAAAGTATTTATATAATCCACGAAGACGAATACGCTTTAATTGTGAGCGGTATCGCGGTTGGCCTACTGTTGCTTTTGATTCATAATTAGCCATACGCTGGCGGCAAGCAGTAGCATGCCGCAACGACAAGGTCAACGGTCCACAACAGCCATCATCGCACGGCAGAGCTACATGTAGGACCTGTGTCGAGATGGCCATACCGTGAGTTTGCCTGCAATCGCGATGCCTTGCTCCCGGCGTTATCGTTGTGGATCCAATGACCGATTAAGTTGGGAGTGCCGAGCCTATCTGGTATTTGTGGTCGCCCACAGACGGGACGCGCGCTGATGTTCTATGCCGCTCAAGCGTTTTGCAGTACGCCTCCGGGTGAACTCACCAGATGACTTTCCCTTTTCTAGAGCGACGTTGACCTATTTCGTTGAACTATTCCATTTCGCGTGTGTTCGAGGGATTTATTGTTCCCGGGGTTTAGGGCTGGCGCTATTTATTTCAGCTTCCGTGAGCGAGGTCTCGATTTTCTCCACAGCATCTGACGCGGTCTTAGCAGTTTATCCTAGATCCTGCTGATCAACGTTCTTTGTTGCTGCAGCCTTTGCTCCAAGCTTGCAGGGCGCTGACCGCTTTAGCCGATAGAGTTGGCATGCTTGTGGTTCATTCTGCAAAAGCCCAACTGACCTCGGGCAATATTCCCGCATCTGGGCCTCCGGCCACCGCGCTGAATCAAGGCCTGTCTGTCCTGATTAGCGTGGTATCAGGATAGGCCTTCAGGTTTAATCTTCTGTAGGCATTGAACATGAATATTGAGGCATCGCGGCCAAGGGCAGGTGTTTAATCTTCGGCTATTGCCTTGTAGTAGTCATCCACGGCTTTTTGCAACAGGTCTTCTTGCGACGAAATCGGTCTGTCGTCGAGGTTGTATTCTCAAAGCCTTCACCTGGCCGGATTGTATTAGCTACCACGTAGCTGACTATATATCGTCTTATCTGCTTCGTGGGGATCAAATGGTATATTGTTTTTAAGACAAGCCAGGTAGCTAATATCTATTTATAGAAGGTGCCCTCGTCACCGCTTTGCTTTTCTCGGGTTCGAACTATCTCTTCCCGATGCTGAGAAATCGATGACCATTAATGAGGAGCCAAAGCTCCAACACCGCGAAGGCCTCTCTGTGCGGACTCTCCGGGATGTCGACGCCAAGATCTGTGAGCACACAGAAGTCAAATCTCGCCACAAGGCGGCTAAACTCGTCCTTTTGAAAAAAGGCAGATTCTAATTCCGAAATTCGATGTACTTGTTATAGCGAAGGGATCGGAAGGCCCGACACACAAGCGGACAACGACTGAGCTTCTCCCAACACCTCGTCGTCGAAGCCTGTTAGAGAATACTCAACCTTCTTGAAAAGCTACTGGAGCTATATCGAAAATATGGTTAGAAGAACAGGCAACAAGCTGGCCACGCGCCTAGCGATTATATACTACAGTCCTCGAAGCAATTGGAAAGGGGTCGCCGCTATAAACAACTTCACAGCCACTGCGATTTTCTCCTATTCGAATGTCAACATCGGACTGAAGAAGCCGGCCACCTGGCAGATGTACATTCTGCCCCGCCCCGAGGCAGGTTCTACGTCCGAAATTTGAAGCACAGTTTCTGGTCACAATAGAAACCGAAGAGATCGCAGACCCTTTCTCTGGCATCTTACAAACGTGGCCCTCTTAGCTGAGCAAGATTTTTCCAGGTCGACCCTTGGTGCGATTTTATGGGCGCAGTGAGCCAGGCTGTAGCCTAGCACGTAGTCGAAACTCGACGTGGCCGCGTCGAAGTCCATCGGGAACAGGCGATTGTGGAACGCATTGAGCGGACCCTAGCTTAGCGGATGCTCGGACACCTGTACGCTCAGGAGATTCGCCTCGATCTTAACAGTCTGAAAGTGTGGTATACATAACAACTCGAGATCAAGATCTATCCAGAAACTTGTCTCTAAGAATTAATCTAGAACATGATGATGATATATCAGTTTTAATTAGTCGATATCTCTTTGCCAGTGTTATTACTTTTTACAAATATATATATATTTGTATAAATGTAGAGAAAGACAATTTTGCTTGCCTCCATCGGGATTCGAACTACAGAGACTCGCGGTAGAACTAACGAATATTATCCAAGTTTTGTAGTACAATATGATCAGTCTAGCACCAGGTTTGCAAGTCTCCTAAACCACTGTACCTAAAATGATTAATCCTGTAACACAGACCTATCATAGCGTACAAGAAGAACAAATCTCTCAGGGGCCTCTTGGTTAAGATGAAACTCCCTTCTGTATTAGTTAACCCTTAACTGCCCTCATCTTTATTTGGTAGACTAAGGGGTTAACTACTAACTCTGAACGATACATTTTTCAGGTTGTGACTGTCATCACCTATGCCTAATATCTATGTGTGTTACATATTCGCCACATATTTGTCTTCACAGTTGCCTTTTATTTGCGCCTATAGGTTATCCAGAACAACTATATAATAATAATGTTTTATTTCAGACTAAAGTCCATATACATAGTTAGGAGATAGATTACATGCAGTAAATCTAGAACAATCAGTAAAGAGATTGGCGCTGCATGGCAAATAGCTTTGAAGTTGATATTACATCACTGTGTACAAGGGTTTGAATGGTAGAACACGTACAGGAAAGAATTCGCTCACTGAATTGGTACATACATTTTCTTATTATCTCATCAAATGAACGGACATTATTAATTGCAAACATAAAAATTGCACTGCAGTCACGTCAATAGCATAAGAGCCATCAGAACGCATTATTATACGTCACTCTTTAGCTGTTGAAATATTTTTTTTACGATAGGTACAACACAGGTTACAACAGTAAACATTTCCACAATAAAAGCGAAAGAGACACCTTTACAGATATTTCAGATTGGTTGCTTTAATTCTCAGTTTCTTACTAGTATAATTTCTTATCGTGTTCCTATGTGAACCTGTCGTTCAAAAAATCCATTTTATCCTAAAATCGCCAAACATTCAGTAAGAAAAAAACTTGTAATTGTACGTCTTCATGTCATTTCAATACCATTTGTACAAGTTTTAACATAGATATTTTTACTTCGTTGAATAATTTTAAGGCCCAAGGTCGCAACACCCATTTTTAAGTCCTATTATACTCAACAAATTTAAGCTGTTTATGTCAAAATTGTATGTATATTTTAAATTTTATCTGTTACATTTATTGTAAATATGTCATGTCGTTATTACCTTCTCTGTAAATGGACCAGATGGCCTGTATGAGCAAGAGTTGAATAAACAAAGATAAACATAAACATATTCAGAACAGGCTTTGAACTTTCCCGGAAGGGTGATAGCACGCATGCAAAGTTTACGTTTCTGGCATTCTGCACAATAGTATGTCCCAAAAAAGAAAAAGACTTGACATAACTTATAATGAAGACTTTACCACCCAAAAACAAGCATGGTGGTATAAGATTCTTATAACTCGTAGGGGTGGCTAGTAGACATACAGTTTTCTTTGTGTTGAATACAATATCGTGAGATTTTGAATAGGATTCGCAGAAAGGTAACAATTGTTGGACCCCTTTTGCAGAAGGACACAGTAAACAAAGATCACTAGCATGAATCAAATGATTTATATACGAGCCAACAATATTACACCCAATACCAGTTTTCGTATGGGAGACATCCAAGTCATGCATATAAATAATTTATTAAATTGAGATGGAGATATGATTCTACCCTGCCTGACTCCATTTGACACACTAAAAGTGCCAGACAAAGTGAAGCCTCGTTTGACAAAGAATTTCTGACAATTAAACCATACAAGTAAAAGGTTAACAATATATATAGGTACATTACGATATATAAGCTTCTTTAACATAGTCCAATGATTGACTCTGTCTAACGCCTTACTGGCGTCAAGAAAACATACGAAGACAGGACTACCATAAGAACCATAGAAGATTACAATCTCTTTAAGTGCATAAATACACTGGGCAGTTGATATAAAGCTTGTTTGCGTAGTATCAAAGTTTCAACAGTTTTGGAGATTACAGTCGCTATAGCAATAGGACGGTAGTTGTCAGAAGAGGTTTATATGTCACCCGATTTGTTCTTGACTACAGGAAAATAACAACATGAGTAAGCTCTCCGGACAGATAAGTGTGTCGAAAAAAGGCATTAACACGTAGAGACAGATGATGAAATAGTACAGGAGTGGTATATAACAGATGTTCTGCACATACGCCAACAGGACCAGCCGATTTATATATTTTTAAAGCGTTGATAGAGTTGTGTATACAAGCACCTGTAGTGATAACAGGAACCTTGTCACCAGACAGAGACAAACAGTTAATGACCTCAGACATATGTTTGTTATTATCAGCCGTATTCAGAATGGATTTATATTTATTACACCATAAATCAGCAATGGCAATTTGACTTTGAGTGTCGTCTATTCGACATGGTACGGATTTAGCATTAGTAATTTTAAAATCCTTCCAAAATTCATCGGGACTGCAATTGGACAGCGCGTTAGCCATTTTATCAGCACGAATAGACACTTTGCTCTTTTTACAAGCTCTGAGCGAATATTTAAATTGACGCCTGGTACGTTGCATATATTCACAAATGGACCACTTCTCGGGCTGTCGTTCTCTTTCCAAAATAAAAACGCAATACGCGCATACGCGTGGAGATCAGATACATAATCATTCCAGCCAGGGACATTACAACTCTTTTAAGATCTAGTTTTAGTGACTTGTTCATTACCAGATATTACAAGTACAGATAGAATACTATTAAATATTCACTTAACATATTAAAGTGACATGCACATCCATTTTCAGAGAACTACAGCGCACCTGTTGGCACAACAATATTACTCAATTAATAACCCGTACCCGCAGTATAAAGATTAATATCTTTATCGGACAGCTTAGACCAGTCGTAATGAGTAGTAATGAACGACGTTTTAAGCTCAGAATTGTCAAAACGTGGCAGAGAACTCCACGTTAACATTAAATATAATGGGCGATGATCAGATGATATATAATCGTATAGAACGACTGCCGATTGAACAGAATTACTGACAAGTTTAGTACACACACAGTGATCTAACCACAAAGCGATAGAATGGGCATCACTTACAAAAGTAAAAGATGAAGCCGGCAGTTTATCATTGTCACAATCAATTAGATCAGCTTGAACACAAACATTAAATAACTCTTTACCAAAAGCTGCATTAGGATCTGCGTTCCAGTCGCCAGCAATCAATACATTATGTACATCAGAGGTGTCAATGACAGCCTTAATTTGTGTAAGATATTCAAGAAACAATTCAGAGTTGTCGGGTTTATCTGTAGGCATATACACATTGGTAATCAATAGCTTTGAGCGATCATTAACATTAATCTCCTAAACATTTTATCCATAAAGTAGGTAGACCACCATAGCGACGACCAGAGGTGAGAATAGTATCGACGTAACACCACGCCCATAAAAGGTCTATCTAGAAACTTGTCTCTGAGAATGTATCTAGAACATGAGATTATTTATCGGCTTTAATTAGTCAATATTCCTGTGCCAGTGTGATTACTCTTTATAAAAATATATATTTGCTATACATGTATAGAAAGACAATTTTGCTTGCCTCCACCGGGATTTGGACTCGGGTATCTGGCTAGCAGGGTTAGTGTTCTAACGACAGGAATTTGTATCAATTAGAGTAATTACCAGCTGATTAACCGTTGATTACAACGTACGTTGTAGTTGTTCTGTAACTATAATGAAGTCAAGGAAGGAAACATACTTCCCAAAAAGCAGCTGATAATCCAGAAATAAAGCCTTTGTTTGGACTTTGGTTGGACGATACTACATTCCATACCTGTTCAATGTCTCTTCCTTATGTAGCAGCAATAATATTTCCAATATTCCCGGCAGTTCTGCCATAATCGGTGGAAAAACGATGAACAGGAGGTTTGGCAGATATTTTTACCACGGCCATTTGGAATAGCTATGACAGATCTTCCAGGAGCCACTGCGCTTGACCTAGTTTCCCAAATATGTAACTCGTCTCTTATGCCAGACTTCCATATTTGGGAAACTAGGTCAAGCGCAGTGGATTCTGTGTGATATGTCATACTATTCAAAATGGCCGTGGTAAAAAAATCTGCCAAACCTCCTGTTCATCGTTTTCCACCGATTATGGCAGAACTGCTGCAAATATAATACCTTGGCCGTAAAGAAAAAATGAAAGACCAGCAAATTTTATATTAATCAATATTTATTATGAACGAAATACGATAACACTAATACTAACTATAAACTATATGTTCAACTTTTTACAACGAGTTTGTTAGTTACGAGTGATAGTATGTAGTAAGTTGTCCAGTTATACAAATCTTTGACCATGTAGAATGGTTGTGGATAATGAAGAAATTCTCTTGGATTGTATAATTACTTGATAATCGTTATGATACATGTACCAACAATGGTATACAATTAGAAGAACGACGCTTGGGGCAAGTGTAAAGTATAATCAGCAAAAATCTCGGAAATACTTTGGTCGACAAAACCGGTAAACCATATAAATACAGTGTCCGTATCAATCTGTATCATTTGAAACATCGTTGGAAAAGTTACAAATATTTTATTATAGGTCGATGACCCAGACAAAATCACTGCAGAAGCAGCATGCAATATATATTTTTCCCTTCCTGGCCATTCGGTCATAGATCATTTTGAAATCATGCCGATTGAAAAAAACTCCTGTTCTTCCTTCTGAAGAGGAAACCAAACGGAAACGCTTGGAGAGAGCTCATTGGATTAAAACGCTCCAAACGTTGTATCCATTGGGTCTCAACCTTGAACCAGGTAAAGGCTCCATGGTGGACATTACTCCTTTTGTACTACAGTATGACCAGCCTAGTACCAGATTTGCCAGTCTCCTAATACAGGAATATC
>JAVFBZ010017519.1:0-11689 GCA_032466195.1 Katharina tunicata | reverse complement strand
AGTATAATGTAACCAGCTCTGTTAGGAGTAGAGGGATCAATAGAGATGTTTGGAGTATAATGTAACCAGCTCTGTTAGGAGTAGAGGGATCGATAGAGATGTTAGAAGTATAATGTAACCAACTATGTTAGGAGTATAGGGATGAATATAGATGTTTGGAGTATAATGTAACCAACCCTGTAAGGAGTATAGGGATCAATAGAGATGTTTGAAGTATAATGTAACCAGCTCTGTTAGGAGTAGAGGGATCAATAGAGATGTTTGGAGTATAATGTAACCAGCTCTGTTAGGAGTACATGGATCAATAGAGATGTTTAAAGTATAATGTAACCAGCTCTGTAAGGAGTATAGGGATCAATAGAGATGTTTGGAGTATAATGTATCCAGCTCTGTTCAGAAATCGTATTCAGTTATGTCATAACTGATTATACACTACACTGTATCTAATACTCCTTTTTTCTTTTTCGAATTACACATAAATTCACAGCTCTATTATAACATCTATTAATGATTGTAATTTTCATAGTATTTTTGTCCGTCTGTCGAATAGGGTGTTCCCTCATGATACAAACAAAACTGCTATTTTGCGCTGAACACTGAAGTTCATACAACATTTCATTCGGCCGGAGTCCATTATTTTTACACGTGAGCTTAGTTCAAAGGCGTGTTCTTAGTTATATTTGATCAGCCTCCCATTTTGTTTGAAAACCTTGTCCATGTATGTTTATTGGGCAGTATAGAGCCGTGTTCTAGTTGTTGTTGCTTCTGCTTGTTATCCTTCAGAAAATCGTGATTTTCCGACAAACACAAAAGGCGTAGATTTTCAGTGTATATTTGTTAAAAACCAGGTTAATAGGCAGGGACCACCACTAGAGTTCAAGACAAACATTCATCGTAAAATTGGATGTGTGTGTAAGGAAAAGCTGTCTTGTTGATGGCGTGGAGGCTAGCGCGAACACTTAAGGTCGATGGACATCTTGTATGCATTATTGACGAGATGGACATATATTGTGGATGTTTTATGTAAACACTAAAACTGCATGGCCTCAAATTGAACCAAAAATGACGTCCGTAACACTGGTCCTCGTAAGCACGTGTATATGTCAACACCTGGAACATCCACAGGAATAAAGATTGAAAAGTTATGAATATGGTACCCAGATCAACTACCTCTATTATTGTCTTTAAGTAACAGTCCGAGTTTAGTGTCACTGAGTGAACACATTAAGGGATTTGCGCACATTTCAATAATTACAATAGGTGTCCTTCACGCAGTTATGTAACACAATTGCTAATGTTTACGGTGTTGTTATGTACCTGTTATATGATGACATTTTAATGGTTATAACAACAAATAAATACTGTTTAATGCGTTCAATACCTTCGTTTCAACTCATACTTGCTATACATACATTTAAGTTTTGCCACGAATTGAACAATTACCCAATACTCCCATATCAAGTCTCAACATGACACCCCTTGACCAGGAGAATTAGGTTTGCGTTATCCAGTAAGTAACTTATGTCACAGATTTGAGCGGTATTTAATTCCCCTTTCACCAAGGGTCAAGTAACAAACAAACCTTTATCTTGACCGGAAGGGAGAGCTTATATGTTAATTGTATTGTATTCTTACACTCTCTGACAACCTGAGTCAATGGGTGTTATCTTTATTGTCTTTGTGAACTGTGATACTGACCTGCTATATAAGGTTAGATAGAAATAAAGAGTTGAGAGTCCTCGTGTTACGTTGTTGGTATTTTACATTTTTGGGGTTTTGGTTGAAGTTTTGTAGTGCGATGGTCAGAACCTTTAAGCGCTGGTCGACATTTATCTGCTAACTCACCTTAAGTGTGTGTATGTGTTCCACGATGTACTCATTGCTGTACTCTGTCAGGGATGATGACGTCACCACTGTAATGTTATTGTGTTTAAGGACTTGGTGGAAGTCGCTCATTTGCTGTTAAAATCAATAGAGAGGAAGTGAAAATCAGTATTACAATTACATACACTATCTAAACAATTCTAGAAGCAAAAACAGGCTAATGATATAATATGTTTTTTTAATACTATGATTGATTCGCAAAAATAACAAAGTGACGCTTTTCCTAAATAATTAACACGATATCAGGTTCTTATCAATCAACTAATGGTTTGCTAAAAAACAATGTTGCCGTGGCGAATGATACCAGAAACAGCATTGAATAAGCGTTTGTAGTAACTGTTTATTTATGTTATAGATACTGTTCACTCACCGATGAAAACGCCTCAGTACTAAGTGTGATAGTTGCTACTTTTGTCCACTCGAATTCCTTCATGATGGCCAGTCTGACAGGATTCAAACTTTTGTCAATAGGGTTAACTACATAGGTGTTCTTATATACCTCCCGGTTATTGATATCAGATGATCGGGCGGAGTATATCAACTGAAATGAATAATAGGTTGGGCACTGAGGGAATGATAATACGGTATTGAGAAAATGTTTAAGTCAAATGTGATGCTGTACTGCCTATATGGCCATATATACAGTACAGCATCACATTTGACTTAAACATTTTGTAATGGCATCAACAACGTTTCGGAAAGGTTGACTACAAAAGCGTGTTTCTACAAGTGTGATTAAAGTTTTGTCCGTTATTTTTCATTTAACCTTTTTAGCTCTTATATATATAATTGGGCTTGAGATGGTGTGTATTGCAAGTCAAACAGAATCAATAATTAATTGACTACATTCGATGAATCTAGAAATCGTTACGTGTTTATTGACAACAGATATATTCTGAGACAAAAGATACAATTTGCTCTTGAACATTTTACCACTGTTATGAAATCACCACTTGACAATGAGGAGGAAACCTGATTAACTATTTGTTTTAGGAAAATGTTAACAAAAAGATTTGTCTAAGGTTATGGTTTATTTAAATCCCCATTAACTTGTCTAATCGATTGACTGGATGAACACGATGTGGCATGGCTGTTGACATTTAACCAGTCTATTGGAATCATCTTTGCTGATGGGAAGTGTTTTACATATCTGTCTAAAGGTTCACGGGAAGCTGGTTATATGTGGTGTGTAATGTCAATAAATCACCACGGTAAATGTTCATGTTCACAGCCCAGTAACATTATCCGTGTAGTCGCACGGTGATCAGAGCTACAGGGTTATAGAAATACGAACAGGAAATTGAAGGCCTAGTATTTTATCATCTCACCTTACCTTTAGAAAAGACACGGAGAAATAAATCATGGCACTCTTTAATTTATATATATTTTTTCGTAAAGAGTTATAACATTTGCACAGGGATATCGACTAATTAAAAAATTTATATATATCAACGCCAATGATTATTACTTGATGTGAAATAGTTCCTGAATAATCGGCTAAATGACATGGAAAAATCATACAATTACTGTTTCGTCCAATTTGTACTTTATGCCTTCGAGGCGTAAAAAAACCCACATCGCTTTGTTAAGCCCAATCGATGATGACCTCCTATATACGTAGCTCTTATGGACGGTCATATTTAAGCACTACAACTGTTCCGAAAAACTATCAAAGTCACGTATGAACCCAATAATGGGTACTTTTACGACGGGCCAAGTGCGCCATTAGTCCACCGGGTATTGCGTAAATGTTTAAAATTGACAAGGTATTATTTAACCAGTCAATCAATTCGCCTGATTTTATATCAGAACATCTCTAAAATTCATTATTCCACGTATAAATCACTGTCACTCGTCAAGATCGCGCATCATACATTTTGTTCGCCGGTAGCCTTTTTACCGCCGTATGCACAATAAACTAATAAGCACACATGTGTAAAACAAATGGAAAATCTGGCCCCGACGTTACTCCAAGTCAACGGTGGTAACGCCCGCCCATTGGGTGCGACTTGCTGTACGAGGTAATAAACGCCGTGTCACCCTTCATTGTACGCTGAATGATCAAATATGGTAACAGACCAACATAAATGTTGAATTGTGGTTTATTTACTTTCCTCCTGTGCATGCGAAACAACCTTGGTGATATAAAGTACCTTTTCAACATTTCTTCCTGTTTTATCTCCGTGAAGCTGAAGGTGTGTCTGAGAAGCTACGTTCCAATCGATGGCAAATAATCAACATGTAGATAAAGCCCGTGTGTTTGAACAGCCGGCTCAACGCATAAACACAAAGGGACCTAATCTTATTAGAGCCTCTATTGAAAATGACTGGAATGAGAAAGGTCAGGTGGACGCTCCAGTATTTCGTGAGGGTTTTCTTCTCGATTGTTTAGTGGCACAGCGTTTATTGCTCCACGAAGCTAACGTTTACATCACACATTAATCTCACACGAAAGACCTCTCAGAGGGATCCTCATATATGTGCTGTAATATTGTTACGACTGTAAAATGTTACAGTGGATGAACAATGACATAGTAATTGAGACGTAAGATCAAAGTAAAAAAAACGAAACCGTCTGTTGCGGCTCATAACTGAGAAAACTGTTATGTGCATTAACGGCTAGATTTTTGCTAGCCCAACCGGTCAATATATGTTTTTTTCTCTGTAAACGTAATATAAAACAATAAAATATAATAGTAAAAGATGAAACTTAGAGTCCGATGAATATATATTGAAGCGTTCTAGTTCTACCCTCTCGTTTGATTAAATAATCGTTTGTTTACTTGTGATGAGGTTAAAACGCATGATAAATTTGAGATGACTATAAATTATAACAGAAACCATAGCTTAAAGTAACGGAAAGGAGATTTTAAAGGGATAAACAATTTTTAGACGTATTTCTGGGAAATGGATAGATGTAGATCCTGTAAACTATATAAATACACATCTTAATAAACCCGCACACTTACAGACATCAAGTTCCAGATATGTGCCACCTGTGAAATAGCATTGGTTGACTCTGACTTTGCCGGACCAATCAACATGAGTCTTGTGGGACCTTCCGTGATGTAGTGGAATAATCCATTCATTGCTAACCCTGGAGTGCCCTGTTTAAAATAAAAAAAAACATGTACGATAAACTTCGATTACAGTATCTAGAAATGAAAATGAAGGATACCTATAAAATGAGAAAATTATGGTCACATTATTCCTGACTTAAACAGTGGCAGCAGGCCTACTGATTGACAGATCAAACCTAAAATAGGAAACAAATAGGTCTCTCTTCACACACCCAGATCAGTTATATTGTTTTTGTTTATAATTTCCATGTTTTTTCAACGCATGTTAAAGGTGGAATACATAGTTTAGAATAATTAAGAAGGAAGACACATTTTCCACGATAAAATCGGTTACTAGATGAGCATGTAAGGAAAGGAGTAAAGGGCATATTGATTGATCACAATAATTATTGATCTGTATGACAAAATAGAATTGAAATGACCATTTAAACATTTGACTTTTATGCGAATATTTATGATAATCAGATCAACCGGTATAAGTTTATTCAAGGCGATCTACCTACAACAAATCTAATGCAGACTAAGTCTTTGGAGGAAGTAAAGTTTGTGATATAACATTACCTGTATTGATTTATAGATAACAAAGTCTAAGACTCTTTTCATGCATTGATTGCTCGTAAACGGTCTTAAAATCCAGATCAAAATGTTGTGCCTGAATTAACCGAGAAGTTGTTATCTCTAAATGCCTTGTATACACGAACACGGGATTGCTTTACACATGTACAGACTGCTTTCCGAGCAATTTCCAATTATGATGTTGCGGAACAAAATATTAACAGGGTCGAACTCCTGCTTTCATATATAATACATTTCTATAATTTGACGCGATGAAACTACCTCTCAAGTGAGCCTTTCGTGCAGAAAAAAAACGTATTGCTATATCAACCGACTGAGCATATAATTGAATACATGCATACACAAATCTATCTTTTGTAAGGCACTGAACAATCCAGAATCTGTTGAACTGAATTTGTGATAACAGCATATCGTGTAGTGTTTAACAGCCTATCGTGTAGTGTTTAACAGGAAAGGCATCCTGGAGATGATTTAATTTGGCACGAAAAGCGCTTCACACATCGGCTACATTTGTTGATGAATAAAATACCTGTAATTCGTGTTCTTCAGGCGTTATCTGTTAACAACTCCCTTTCAAGAGATTTTAAAAAAGCGAAGACCCCCCCCCCCCAAAAAAAAAAAAAATGAAAATAAACAACAACAACCCCAAACAACAACAACAGAAATCGTGACAAAAATGTAACCATAGTGCCGTGATAGTGACTTACATCCGGATAGTTTAGGGTTCATTTCGAATTATATATATTTCATTATATTCATATAGGCTATTCGTCAGAAAGGCTGTATCCAAAATGATTATTTTTCCCGCGTAAAGATACTATTTCTCTCATGAAATCCTCCACAGGGATTCTCGCTCCTTTCACTTCTGCAAAACTCAATAATAAAGGAACCTTGTTGAGATCTTATTGGTATGACATATCGTGTTACTTTCTGTCCTGATCGTCAAAAATTATCATTGATTAATTAATATCCTGCCTAGAAAAAAGTTTATATTTTCTTTTAATATTTCGTCAAATGTGTTAGATCTTGGCAAAGTATGTTTGCGTTTTTGTCAAACTTATGGGATATGAAGTTGAATATTTGAATCAAAACAGAAAAATAAAACACGTAGGCCTACATGTATACTGGTCCAGAATCAACCAAAAAGCTTAATCAGAGATTCCCAAACATGACAACAAGAGAAGACTTTTTTCGTTTAAAAAGGTAATTTAGCAATTCATTATATAAAATAAACCAAAATAAAATCAACTGTAATTGTTGGCAAATGTGTGCCTGTTATTAAGGCTACTATTGGTTTTATAGTAAATGTAGGATAAACTACGAGCTACCGTCGATTCTTCAAATATAATCACCGAGAGTTTGGACAATCTTAGATCGACGTCACGTCTAATGTTAGATTTATCTCAAGCTGACAGTATTACATGATACACGTAGGGACCTTTTGTTAAGTAGCATTTATAAGCCAGGTAGACGGCCTTGAAAGCTGGCATTGTTCTGGTGTAGCCCAATACTTGAACGTATTATATTCACCGGAAGTAGGATTCTGAGCAGAATATGTGGACAACGTAGTAATGTTAAAATAGGCTTCTACTGGAGAGTGATAATAACATAAACTAAGAAATGTTCATAGAATCAAGCTGGTCACGTGGAAAGTATTTTTTTGTAAATCGTCGCCTAAGTGTTCATTTGTGTGCGTGTTTGTTCAAGTAATAGAATTGCTCGGGAGTACAACAGATTTGCATAGTCTGGTAATGTAGTAAAATTGACTGCAAACAATAGGACATTTATTCCATAGTACACATTGACATACAATATACAACGTTTCGAAAAAAATCCCCCACTGTTCTCATCAGTCATTGACGTAAAGACTTGTAGAACAAGTGCCGGTATTTGGTATACAGGTATAGGAACGAGTAAAGATTGAATCATATTATGATTGATGAAGATAAATATCTTTAATACACTGTAAGTATAAAGACAACATTTGGTTGGAACTGTTGATTATCATACACCACTAACCAGGTGAAACTCGAGGTTTATCTGAAATTATATCGATCGATAAGTTCTAGACCGCCTGTTAAGTCCTTCTTAGTACATTGTCTGTAGATGTCCATGATAAAGCGTTTGAAGTCAATATTTTTTATAACAGTTTTACAACAGTTGAGTTGTGTTTAACAGTACTAGTATTCATATACAATGATATAATTAACATAAGTAAAGCTAGTTTAATAGCACTAGAACTGCTGTAGCAGGGGAGCATTTTGCATAACCGCTTATTGATCCATATTCCATTTTAACACGTTTTAGGTAAACGTGGCTGTGTAAAACGCCTATTGAAAAAGAGTTCTGCAACTGAAATGAAAAATTCTTGTAGTACACGTTATTAGCCATTATTCGACTTTTGTCAGCGAGGTTAAGCGGAAGGAATACGCAGTCATATAAATACCATTAACTGAACAATATGAGTGTTAAAGGAATCCTGAGTTTTGATATAAGTATAAAAATATAAGTCAAAATAGATCGCAGTGCAAATAATCATTCATACAAACAATAAAATAATATAATTTACGCAAACAGATTCAGCAACCATTCTTGTGTAACGTTAAGCCTTAGATAATCCTTGCCTACCTAACGACTATGAGCATATTAACCGGCCAAACATACAAATATAACTTAAACACACCTTAGTTTTCTTAGACTTTGAATGTCCTCTAGGTAATAGTACACTTTTTGAAACTACCTGAGTTAAATTATGTCATTAGATAGATATTATTAAATGTAATCGAGCTACGAGCCTTTCAAAATCATGACAAGTACTTCTTCTAGGCGCCGCTTCGATGATAAACACGATGTTGAAATATCTGTTTTACCTATGGTAGGCCTATGTATCCATGTATCTATGTACGTGTGTATGTATGTGTTAGATTGCTGTTTCTTTGTTTGTTGGCGTCTTTTGAAAAATAAAACTATCTCAGATCTTTCTAATAGGAATGTACATGGACTAGGAAGCAAAGCTAACCAATTAGATCCCCGAATGCCTTTATATTGATTCAGCTGCATTGTTAGAAACTGCTGACTTGGTCGCTCAATATCTATGCTGCGTTAATGGAAGATATAGGAAGGTAAAAATAAGTATGAATAAGTGGTAGAGTTTTGTAAACAGTTGAACCATGTGTTAGTCTTACCTTGATCATCATATGTCTATTTATGCCTTACATGGACTTTATTACACCTTAACCTGATAAATACAGGCGATGTGACGTGATAAATATAGGTGATGTGACGTGATAAATATAGGTGATGTTACATGATCATATAGGTGATGTGACGTGATCATATAGGTGATGTGACCTGACGTGATCATATAGGTGATGTGACGTGATCATATAGGTGATGTGACGTCATCATATAGGTGATGTGACGTGATAAATATAGGTGATGTGACGTGATAAATATAGGTGATGTGACGTCATCATATAGGTGATGTGACGTCATCATATAGGTGATGTGACGTGATAAATATATGTGATGTGAGTCTTTCCAGTGACGTGATCACATCAAACAGATTGATGTAGCTTGTTTAGATGAGAGAAAGTCAGTAAGAACCTTTACATTGGCCAGCAATTTGTTGTCTGAATTATCTTTTAGTAAAACCATTTCAAGCGGCAATAATCCTTCTTTAAGTATGACATCTTTATCTGTCGTCAAAATTACTTTCAATTTGACAAACTGAAGACGGTTAGTTTGGCCACTAAATTTATAACTCTTTTGCTAGTCTATAATCGCTATCAAACTTAGTATCCCTTTCAATTATTCGATTAACTTAATTAACTTAATAGCCTTTACAACTATTCAATTAATTTTAGTTTTATTTTGTTTGTTAGATGCCTAATTATATTTTGAATACATATTTAGCTTACGTTTAATTGTATTACTATGTGCGTATATCTATTATCCTTTTCCAACCAGGACAGGTAAATTATGTCGAGCTGTATAATACTGTATTGGTGAATAAACATAAACAAATACATTTGAAGAGCTTTAGAAAATAGATGGCGTTTCATTATGTTGGCTTTATTCGTCCTGTTTATAAATATTAAAGCGTATTTCTTATATGTTGATATCATTAACAGTTTGACATAGTACCATAGTATGATCCTTTTCAAGCTCATTAATTATCAACAGCTATGCATTTCTCTAATCGCATTTATCTTACTGAATCACAGAAATACCGAGGGAAAAATCATTGAAGACCAGATAAGGTGTATCCAGAAAATGAGAATTACGGAGAGTTGATAGGGGATTTGCAGCCTTTTGTTGGTCGATCTTTAGAACACCACATTCCTAGCTAGGCAGAGCTAACTATCTAGGTTATATATTGGCTAGAACACCAAGAAGAGTGATGATTACAGGCTTAGATTCATTACCAAGCCTCGACATGAAACGTTACAGCGTTAAGACAATGTTATAAGAATAGCAATGTTTTGGATATGACAGAATAGTCATGGCTAATTTCATGAATTTGTGGGATAAATTCATTTCATACTTGTGTTGATCCTGACCCCATTGTAAAATTAATTCTTCGAGTGTTTTTTTTGTTTTAAATTTACCTTGGTCTTTAAAGACAGCTGTCAACAAGCTTAATATTTCCCTTCGTGTTTATTACATACAGACTTTTCGTTCATTGTCCCCTTAAAGTGTTGCTGAGCCATAATCAATTGTGCACATGTCTGTTCAAGAAATAGAACACTATGATAGTGTGGTAATTAAGTTTGTTTAGTTGTTTGATTGGGGTTTTACGCCGTACTTACGGTAATTTCACTCAAATGAGGGCGTGCCAGCCAAATAGGTGAAGACAACCCCCCGTAATGACACTGGCTACACACACTACACCACATGATAGTACCAAGAAAAACAGGACAATCGTTTAAGAAACTGTTGCACCTTAAATCTCTTGAACAATGAACTGGATCAAACCTTTCGATAAGTTTGTGTTAGGTTGCTGTTTCATTGTTAGTTGGAATTTTTTAAAAACAGCACAATCTCAGATATATCAGATAAGGATGAACACTGACAAGGAAGCAAAGCTAACCAAATAAATCCCCGAATGTCCTTACAGTTGTATATTGATCCAGCTGTTTTGTTAGAAACTGCTGACTTGGTCGCTCACTATCTACGTTGAGTTAATGGAAGATATAGAAGGTAAAAATAAATAAGAAAATGCGGAAGAGTTTTGTAAACAGTCAAACCATGTGTTAGTTGTACCTTGATCATCGTATGCCTTTACAATGACCTGATAAAAATAGATGATTCCAGTCCAGTAACGTGATCACATCAAACAGATTGATGTAGCTTGTTTGGTTGATAGGAAGTCATTAAGAACCTTTGATGTGGTCGATGAGCTCGACAAGGCGTCATATATTGGCCAGCAATTTGTTGTCTAAATTATGTTTTAGCAAAACCATTTCAAGGCGGCAAGAATCTTTCTTGAAGTAAGACATTGATCTGACGTCAAAATTACTTTCAAGTTGGCAAACATGAGATGGTCAGTATTGCCTCTAAATTTATAATTATTTTAAAGTATAATCGCTTTCAAAAATAATATCCTTTTCAATTTGGACAGATTTAGAAAAAATATATTGTTTAAATATGTCAGTTTAATTCGTCCTACATGTCTGGAGTATTTCTTATACGTTGATATTATTGACAGTTTGACATAGTACCATAGTACGATCCTTTTCAATCTCATTAATTATCAACAGCTATGCATTTCTCTAATCGTATTATTGCGTTTATCTAGAGGCATTATTACTGAATCACAGAAATACCGAGAGTGAAATCTTTGAAGACTCGATAAGACAAATCCCGAAAAAGAAAATTATGGGGAGTTAATAGGGGATTCACTGGCGTTTGTGGACAGATATAGAGCTCCCGCATATTTATACCCAGCTTTTTTTTATAGGTGAATGATTAGCTTAATTCTATGACGCCAAGAAGGTATCATGGTTACAGTTTTAGAGTCAGGACAATATATATAAATATTTTTATAAAGAGTTATCACACTGGCACAGTGATATCGACTTATTAAAGCCGATAAATAATCTCATGTTCTAGATAAATTCTCAGAGACAAGTTTCTAGATAGACCTG
>JAVFBZ010017508.1:0-11690 GCA_032466195.1 Katharina tunicata | reverse complement strand
GAAACGATATTTTTTAAAAATTCAACACTTTCTTGTGACATTTCACCTATGCGTTTCTTTTTTGACAGAGTATATTAGTGGTCTCATAAAGGTATAAAAGCCGTCCATATGACATTATCCTCTAACCGCACGGTTAGTCATAACGAATCACAACAACAAAAATACACGTCTAATGCGAATGACGAATCTACTTTCAAGTACCAACGGGACCAAATCTATACATGTCAGTAAACATCGGATACTCTCATGTTGCAAGAGGTGAGCTAGTTTTCGGAACATTAGAATAATTGGTCTAAGGTACAGAAAATAGGGCAGCTAACCAAAATCACTTGGATAAGTTGCCTGATGATGTGAATTGTGATAATATGAAGGACGTCCTTCACATGACGAATAGAGGTTACCGAAATTTGACATTGAGAGTTGGGGTTAAAGAGGTACGATCCACATTTTTGAGTCAGAAAACTTAATGAAAGGTCGTGTAAAGAGAAGGTGGAATCTATAACATTTGTTATGTTTTACCTAATGAACGCAGAGAAAAGAGTACCGTTAAGAGTAAATGAAAAGTGCTTTGTTTATAATTAATTTAAACATAACTCCTTCGATTCTGAAATTGTTTAAATGTATTTTGCTTGTCATTATCAGTGTTCTATCAGCTATCTTGATTCAATGACAATTTTGTCCGAAGAATTTACAAAATACATTTTTTCGTGGGTATTTTGTTAATAATGATCTGTATCAATTTTCCTGTTTAGAAATCAGGCTATGTATTGATGTATTACTTGGTATTATCAAAGGATAAAGAACAATTATTAGGTGTAGAGTCCTCTCAACCGAGAACGGGAAGTCCAGCTTTTATCCATTATATTCACGTCAATAGAATAGTTCATGTAAAGCCATTTAGTTGTTTGATAAAAATTGATATCCCCTTTAATTAAAGCGATTAGTTCCGGATGAAAGACAACTAAGATGAGTGTTTAATTAAGTAACATGATTTGGTCTTTTTAAGTGTTATTGCGAGCAATGTAGTTAACCGTTAGTTTATAAATGATTTTAAGTTACCTTGCTTAGTTTTTTACGGAGTTAATGAAACGTTAATATATAGTGAGAGATGAAACTAAACTACAAGCAAAAACATGACTATTGAGATGGATTTTCAACTTCTTTGTATGTTGGTAAGCCACGTTTCGGCCTAGATGCTAAAACCGTTTTCAAACAATGATTACAAATCTCAACAGAATATACTTAAATGGCAGAAGAACAACGTTATTAACTTGTTTAGAAACTGACGCTATGGCTACGTTAGAATGACACGATGTAACATTAGAATGACCTTGTGACCGTAGGTGTAGAGGACATTAGAAAATTCATCTCAGTCGTCATGTTTGTGTTATGTACACAGCTTCTAAATGCCGCTTAAAGAAGATAAACTCGAAGCATTTACTCTTAGTAAAATCGCAGTCTAAATAAAATAGTCCGTTTGGTAGTTTAAATTATTTCTGTCGAACTAATAACTACCTTCTCTTCTGCATTGAGCTGTAAATATGTTAATTTCTTTTTGTGAGAGTATAATAGTTTAGTATTTCAGACATAATTTATTCGCTGCGTATTAAATAAGGCGTACTCGGTGTATGTATTAAAGTGTGTGTGTGTCTTCCGCGTGGCCTATATATTGGCTTGTATTAACGTGTTTGTGTAGTACCGTCTATATTTGAGTGTATTATGTGTTTGTGTATTTCTGTCTATGTTTGGCAATTACAGGTGGGCCTGAATGTGTATTATGAACGAAATTGTTTACTTTATAAAATGGCTAAACATGTCTGGCCTAGTGTTCTAAACACTGTATGACCACCATCATTGAATTATTGAGTTGTCTAAGTTGTGTGTCTTCTTATTTTTTTATGTCACAGTGGAGTCCATTCACCACATTATAAACGGTAAATGGACAGAAAGTAATGACAGGATTTATGATGGACTCATTGTCGGAAATCAGTCAACGCCTTGATATCAGGTAAGGCGAACCATCTGAAATTAGCATGTTGATATAGGATACAATGATTTTATTCTTTGAAAACAACAACACACATTCACCTCATCACTCCATGACACCAGCTCGTTTTGTTTATTATTTATAGTTGATGAAATATCAGGATTTCCATCACCGATAAAACGCCTCTGTTTTCATATTTTGTTATTACATTTCGAAACGTATTGCGTCAACGGCCTTTGTTGTTTATGTGAAATAATCTTGAGTACTGCATAAATAGCCAATCAAACAAATCTATTTATCAATGTAAAGAATCGCAATTTAACAATAGAGCAATGTTGTGCTAACACTGTCCTATTTGTTTAATCGCAACGACAGTAAAAAGTTCAGTTTTCTAACGTATTAATTCTTCAACGGAGAAATGAGGATATTTACAAAAAAAAATATATGAGATCATATCTTTCCAGTTGTACCCCATGATAATAAGCTATATAAGTTTTCTTCAATTATATGATTGTCCCACTTCTTACACCAGTGCATGAAATAACATCTATCTATTTAGTTGGAGATATTCGCTTTTACTCTGGTAAGAAACTTTAACGAAATGATTACTGGTACGTCCACATTTAGTACCGAATAATGGAATGCCAACATTAAATATCACACGAACATCTAGATCTGGTTTTGGATTACACTTTACAGCCTCTAGTGAAATAATTTCAATAGTGTACTATGGTTTGTTTCAATAACAGTTTATGTACTTTGATTTATTGACCAATGAACAGAAACGTGAAGTCAACAGTAAGTTCACGGCCCATAAACTGCCAGTTTTGTATATTTACTCGTGGTAACAGGGGCCACCATCCATCACCTTTATTCATACCATTTGTCAAACAAATACAAGTATTTTGACTTGCTGTTGGCCACTTGCTGTTATAAAAATTCGCAATTTCACTTGTGATATTTTAAAGAAGTGGAAAATGGGATATTTCTAAAGTTTATATAGAATATAAATATGGAGCTCAGATGGTAAGAGCGCTGGTCCAGCTGGTTCGAATCCAGGTGGATTCAAGCAAACGTGTCTTTCTCCACATTTATACAAAAGTATATACAAATAATCTTTGACTTAACTTACCATTGTTATCTAAGCTGCGTAAAATGATTACCAAAGTTAGTTTTTAGTACATTGACTAAGGATGCAGTACGAAACTTGGGATGGACTTATTGGTCCCCTGCACAGAAAGGTTGATATTCCTTTACCCTTTATCTGACAAAGGTCACAACAATAGCCGTAGTCTTACTGTATTAGATGCATTTAATCTAATCATTTCCAGGAGTGACCCTACCTCAAAACTACTTCTATTCTATTTTCATGACAAAGAGAAAAAGGTTTTAATTTACATCTTGTCTGCGGCTTGTGGGTTTGAGGTTTTAATCCCAAATAATTTTATCACGTCTTTTTGGAATTAAAGGCAGTTAAGGTTAAGGTTAAGGTAAAGTTAAGACTTGAGTTAAGGTATTAAATAGTTTGTTTCGTTGGGTGTCACCCTCGAGAAGTTATTACTTCGGAAGTCAACGTTTTGAGGTCCGTTAAAATCATTTAACAAATGATTTCGTAATGTCAACGGATATATTACGGATAATACGTTACAGTCGAACGAAATATTTGCATTATAAGTCAAACATTCCGTTAATTTGACGGAAAATTCCCTTGTTTCACTGGTAGCGAAACTTTCTCGTTCACTCAAACCAATTAATTGTTTAGAATGCGCGAATCTTTAACTGTTGCGAGTAGCCGAATGGTACCAAAGGCTGATAAACATGGTATGGTTTGCAATGGTTCTGTGTTTTCTTCTTCTTTTGTCTGCAGGAATTGGACTTCATCGTCCCGCAATACCCCACTCAAAAAGACCGGAATATTCATTTTGACATGACTTATCCCCTTATATTCGACGCCCTAACAATAGGCGTGTATCGTAAGCCATCACTTGAGAGGTCTATGCTGGAAATAGGAGTGCAGATGTTTGTTTGCGAGGTGTTGTTCCTGACTCTTTTATCTCTGATAATCACAGCCTTTGCAATCGCCTTCACTTTCCATGTATCCTTTAAAGTTACAAAGGGTCAGACATGTTCTACAGCAATCTGTAAAACGGCCCTACAAAACAATTGTGGCATCTTTCTGGGAACCTACTTAAACAAGGTATAAAGTATATGACTACTGAGCTTATTGCACTTGATATAACTCAAATTAAAAGTACCTAAACTTCGAGTATAAATAAAACCACTCTTCCACTTAACAGTGGTTCAACATGCTCATTATCTCAAGTCCTGATAAGTTTATATGTACATCCAAATGAGTATTAAGCATGTATCTAAGAATGGTATTGAGAGGTCGTATAAAGGTGTATGTTTCATCTATGTTTAAGAGAGTTATTAGACGGTTTTAAAATTCTTCCATTATGATTTGTGGAAGGAAACTTTTCAACCTCTCGAAAGCAATCGACAATGAGGGCAACATACAACACGGCAGCGTTACAAATACGATGTAAAGATTGACCAGCTTCAACCACAAGAGTACATAAAATCACAGCATCTGTGGGCACTCAGAAAAATGCTTTGGCGACAACACAAATCCTTTCCCTGATCGCCATGGTTAAGAAGATTGACATTGCTATACAAACAGAATACAGTCGTGTTATTAACATTTTGAAATGCTGCTTCTTTCGCACAACAGGTCACACTGGATTCGATCTGGTGGCAAACCGATTTGTCCACGGTGCCTGGTGGATGGTTTATTTGGTCATAACTTCAGCCTTCACAGCCACTCTGATAGTGTCACTCAGTGCTGCTAAACTCCGGATCCCATTCACAAATCTACAAGAGTTGGTTAGCCAGGATACCTCTACATGGGAAGTTGACAATGTATCATCTATCTATATATATGCACAGGTATGTCTTTAGCTTATGATAGATTGCTTTGAGATGGTTACTTGAGCAGATGTACGCCAATCGATAGCCATTCATTAGGGTCTGTGGTACTGTGTCCGTCATAGACTTGAACTTGTTTTCTACCATTATTAGTTCTACTCCCAATTGTTCAAGAAAGCATTATTTCTACTGAAGTAGAGCAAAGATACGATCCAACAAAAGATCGAATGTATGTTTATTGATAATGGTTTTAAGATAAACTGAAATATTTAAACACCATGCATCCATGTGTATCGTTTGTTGGAGTCGTATCTTTGCTCTAGAATTGGTCCAGCATGTTGCAGATTGGTCCACATTGGGTAGGTATTTCTAAACAAGGCCTACTGTATACTATTCAATATGTAATAGTATGTTTGTCCACCGCTGAAAAAAAGTACAATTGTGCTATGGACCAGGGCCACTTTCACAAAATGTCGTACGATAATAAAATATCGTACGACATTTTTACGCCTATAGTTTAACGTGATGTAATTTTATCGTACGATATATTTTTGACGTACGACATTTTGTGAACAAGGCCCCAGGAATTCAACAAACGAAATATATCTCCTTTAGCTACGTGCGATATCATCGTCGCTATCTCGAAACCAGGAAGTCGAAGCAAAACTCTGACTGAATCACAATATGTGTAATAGTCAATTCCGATCAGACTGAAACTGAGATAGCGTTATGAATAGCGCCATCCCAACCTAAAAAACAACAACATCAAAAAGGAAAATATGAGTAGTGATCCAGTTAACTTGTACCAAAATTGAAGTGAATTTCTTTAGATCTTGAAGTGGTTTTTAGACGACATGAACTTTGTCGCATCAAGTCTTTGTCATGTCAATCGGTAATGGATCAATTCACAAAACCTTGTCTAAATCAGCGGTATTCTTTCTTTCCCAACTTGGATAAACTAAACCTTCATTATTTGCGTTTGCCAGCAATCCGAGGAAAACAGTCCATGGTTAAACTTCTGAAACGGGACATGATCCTGAAATTCTCATTACGTCTGCCAATTTACAGCTGACAAAAGTCAAGGGAAGTAACCATGTGTACGTTGTTTATCAACCAATCTTCAGCAGAACTATTGTCAACGACTGTAACTTGACTTTCTTTAATATTGTTTATCGGTATACCACTTCGTCAATGGAATTTTGGAAAGGATCACCTTATAAGACCTTTTCTCTGACATGTAAGTATGGTTATATGTCGAGCTCATAGTAGACAAGGAGTTTAGCTTAGTTTATCAAATCTTCACCGACATTACAAAAATGTAGCCTTCTATAACGATTTCCATACAATACCGTAAGGAGTTATGTTTCATAAAATATTACTTGCAAATCTACATTTCATACGTTCTCCTTCCAGGGACAGGGATGGATTGCTTAGACATTTTATTAATACAACATGAAACAAGGGAACACAAATATATAGGTCAAACACACAAGAAACAGCTTGTTAGCATGATACAAGTTTTACGTGTATCATTTGAGCACAAAAATTAAATACTCATATACCTAGGTATCAAATTAAAAGATGTTTGATCATTTTTGGGGGTTTAACTGTGAAAAAGGTATCGATGTCAAATGGGTACTATTTGTGGGATAGAATATTTCACATCATCCTTTGTAAAAGAAGTTGAAGAGCACTGTTATTAGTTAATTATCACAATATATAACTGATAACTGGTCTAGTTTCATATCCTCCTGGGGTATTAGACGCCCTAACGATGATTTTCCGGTAACTTCGGCGATCGCAGGGTCTTTACAACGAGGTCTGTCAAAGGTTTCCGCACAGCCAGCAACTCAAAGCTATCATAAAGTGCAATGCAATTCAATACGCCGTTTAACACGTCAATGTAATGAGTAAATAAATAAATGTCTTGCTTAAGTGACATTTAGAAGTTGGGTACATAACAACATAGCAGATTGGAACATAACAGAGACAACATCTGAGCTGTTTATGTTCAGCACTTTTTTTTGGTATATGATAATTTTAATTTGACTTTTACATACATGTAGAATTATTTAACTCTGTTACATCATAGTCATTCATTGTCCGAACATCAGACAATGCCATGAATTATTCTAAAGTAAAACTGTCACAAAGTCATGCTCATGTTACATCATGTCATTCTAACATAGCCATAACGTCAGTTTTCTAAACAAATTAATAACGTTGTTCTTTAACTATTTAAGTATATACGGCTGAGATTTGTAATCATTGCTTCAAAACGGTCTTAGCATCTAGGCCGAAACCTCGCTTATCCCAGAAGTTGTAAATCCATCTTTGCCATATTTTTATTATAAATAAATCATCTTTTTTGATTTACACACATATATTCTGTTTATCTCACTTTCAAGGCACGTTTGCTAGCAAAATTGATCTGAAGTATTCATTACTAAACTGCAGCTTACACTTCGCATTTGTTGGAGAAATGAGTCTTGCTGCACTCCAATATTTTTGGGGATAAATTTGACGATGTGATTCGATGTGATGTTGTTGCAATGTTGTCTTTAGGGATGACATATTTGTGTTTTTCTATTGTTTTTGCAGGATTGTTCATCTTCACGAGAGTGGCTTCATTAGAAAACTGAACGAGAAGTGGGTCACTGGAAATATACGATGTCTAGAAAAACATACCTTAGGTCACCAACTACACCTCACACAATTAGACATAATTTTTAAACTGTTGATGGCTACATAGAGCTATTTCACTCGCAAGTTCAACGAAAACCAATGTAGGAAATGACGAAGAAATTTCAATTTAAGGCGAATTTAACTCAATTTTCTGTTTAAAAGAGTTACTTTGTTTTGGGGTAAGAATCAAAATAAAATTACATCTTGCTTACAAAGTCAAGAATTACATTTCTCACACCTGTCGCTCACATTTTGTGCCGGAAATATTTTTTTAACATTATATACGATTATGCAATGATAGTTGTATGTCAACTTTGCTAAAACAAAAACTCCAAGTATGGCATTGTGGACGTTTGGTCGTCTGCTTCTTTGATTTTATTGCAAATAAAGCTGTTGTGTAAACATTTGCAGACGGCAACCGTGCTTTAATATTTACATGGTGTTGGTAAAAGTAGACAATTACAATGGGGTGACACAATTCAAAACACGAACAAGCGACCCTTGCACTTTAAACCCTCGTATGTTCGCCACAGGTGTGATCGATATCCAGTTGATCTTTATAAATATTATGCGAATTACAAACAGGCGAGTACGATCATTCTTTCGAAGTTGCTCCTACATCCAGAACATGATCTTGGCAATGATTAAAGCCAATACGTGGGAGCCCACTAAATTGAAAAGTCCATGAAATCTGCTACAGGACAGCATTATACCCCGCCAATGTCAAATGGCTCTGGATTTTGCCAAGAACACCTTCTCAACATCACTTGGATCGACGCCAGAGGTTATCAGAGCAACGCCAGGTGGAAATATATATATATTGCTTTTAACCAACACAGCCCCATCAATGTCAACAGGCTTTGAACTCCCGTCTAGAAACATGTTGTCAGCATAGTTTAGTTGCCGCTGGCTTGTCTAAAAGCACTTGTTCTCCAGTCGTGACCGTCTATTTAAATCATTATCTGACTTGTGTACGTTTTTTAACGGATGTACTGTATACAAGTTTTCAATTATCTACGTTTGAGTCTTCATTTGCAATAATTCAACAATGTAAAACTTTTTACTGTTATTGAATTTCATACATGCACTCAATTTTTGTTATCACATATCTAAAATGAAGTGCATTTTTGAAGGGACTATATACTTTATACGCGATCATCTTCTTATCAGTATGGCAGTAAAAATTATAAACCAAAGTATAAACATAAATATTTACAAAATTATTGGTAAAATTGTGTCGCCTGATCTATTATGTTTTTTTATACCTTCTGTATTAACATGTCTATTATGTCTGTTAATCACAGGTGAAAGCCAATCGTTATCTAATATAGTCTCACCGTCCATTTCTTCTATTTGTTTTTGTTTTTAGTTTTCAGGACAAAATTAATACTAGTTTTCTCCTCATCCGCTCCCGTTTTTGTATTCGTGCAACTATTATTGGCGTGTATATAAAATACACTGGGACTGTTCCATTATGTAATTGATTAAAACGGCAATGTTAAAATTGATACTAACACATTAACGATCCTGTTACATATCAGCCATAAAATTCGGCACCATATCAATTGTGGCGTGTCGCAATGATACTTATTGGTACCAACCCTTTTACGTTAAATCTAATTTGATTGATTTCCTTTCCGTTCTCATTATTTTCAGACGATATAGGCACTTGTTGTTGGTTCGAATCAGCAGATTGTGCTTTTAATAGTACAATATTGGAATTATTAATGCTTCTAAAATGGTATGCTTCAAGCGGAGTATCGCTTAACATAAAAAAGTATATACTTTAAGGTCTAGTACAAATATAATATGTACTGACTCTCTCTTCATTTTATGAGAATAAAAGTAATTGTGATATCTGATTGTAAGTGTGTTGCAGGTTTTGTATGTCCCAAACAAATTGTTTTGCGACCTTGTGGTGGACACTCTCTGGGATGAATTGTTATTTATAGTTATGTGACTACATAATGTTAACGTGTACATTTTTGAAGTTCTGTCCAAAGTGTTTAACTCATTGTATTTTCATTGACTATGGCCTTAAATTAACAATTTAATAATTTTGTTTAAATCTCTAACAAGTAAGTCTTTATTTAATATGAAACATCCGGGTATTATACAGCCTATTATTCCCAGCGTTGCCATTTAATAACATGCAATAATTGCCATGGAAACAATGGAATCATTAAACAAGTGGCACTGATAGATTTCCGTCGGAGTAAATTTTGATAATTTTCCAAGTAGTACCTGTCATAGAGGAAGGTACAGAGTAAACTAACACACAACATAGTCGACCATTCCCATGAAATAGATTCAAATTGTTATCCAGTTATCGTTTTCCATTATTCAAGGAAGTAAACTTAACTTAACTTTCATGTCGCTAAAACCAAAGCCATTTATCAGAACTGCTTGCTTTCCGAAACAGGAAGCTGAAGATTGAGATTCATGAACATGTATCTTGATTTTTATTTGTATGAAATATTCTATTGTGGTCTGGCTTAATCAGCTCTTCATTACTACTCTACGGAGTACCACACAGGAGTGTCTTACATATTGATTGGGTATTTACGCCGTACTCGTCACGTCGTTAAGTTACACGTGTATGTGTTTGACAATCATGTATTTTATTGGAACATTAATGTGATTTATTTTCTGTTCCCAATTTTAGAGTTAAAGCTGAGATCTCGTACGTTATGGTCTAAAATGAGAGCAAATTGTCATTATATAAATCATAACTAAGATGTGCTAAGTTTGATGGGAGGAATCCAATTTTGTTCTGTTCAAATTAATCTTTTCTCTAAAACCATAACGTTTCCAGAATGAGCATTAACCCAGCTGCACAAACCCCGATTATCAGTAATTTAAATATAATGCTCAATTGCGGTAAGTTCAGTGGATGACCAAGAGTTAGTTCCTGTGGACAATGTTTCTTTTGCGCCATCCATTTCAGGCTAATTTTAGCCAAGAAACAATTTTCATGAAAGTGAATAATCCTGAAAATGCAAATCAAAATATTAATGAAAATAAAGCTAGGAGAAATATGAAACGTGACATTTTATAAAGGCGATATATTCCAAGTGTCATTCACCCTTGCTGTGTTGTCAGACTTTTACAATTTCGAAATGAGGGCAATATGCAATAATAGTAATGTCTCTGTTTTAAAAGCTATTGTCGGTATTTTTTATATTTTAAATTGATTCGAAGTTCAAAGTGATTTGTATCTAAACACTTACTCGTTTGAGAGATCATACGGCGATCCCTCCTAAAACACCAGACACAACACAGGTATTCTAAACCTCCTATCAACGAATGTAAGATTACAGTCAAGAAAAAGCTCTCTTCTGATTTGAAGTGGACTAACAACGTAGACGTAGTTACCTCCCTTTACGTTGTTCAACTGCACTTCAACATACCCACTGAGAACATCCAGGTCGTTTCGTAGGAATTGTTCTGTCCCACGCAACAATTTAAACCAAGAACTGTTTTTGCTTGATCCCTAAAAGGGAACAGTCTCCATGTTTGCATATATCATTATAAGGAAGTTCTTCTGTTACTCTCAACTCAGCTGTTTAACATTAACAAAATGTAAAGACTAATTTAATCACTATTCAAGTAAATAAAATAAATCTAACTGAGACAAAGCTATCAACAAGAGCTGTACAATTCTTATTTTACGAGCTCTGTTAATATCGCTAAGATTGCAGCCATTAACTCAATGTGAATCATTGGAACCGTTCTTCACCCTTTAACCTGAATATTAAAAACAACTGATATGACATACGGATATATCTGACATTTTGCCGAGAACACTGCGAAACAGTCGTGTCAATATAGGCAATGTAGTTCGGCTTTATTATGCCGTCATCAGTAAAACTGATATTAGCTGCTGATTGCTGCCAATGTTTATCTGATTATGGCATAATAACGCCGAAATATTTTATATATAGCGACACGACTTCCTGTATCGGAGTTTCCCATATTCTATATTTCACTTTTTAACTTTTGTTAATATATATTTTGGGAACGTAAGGACTCGACTACTGAGTGTTGAAGATAGTAGACGTGTTTGCTTTGTGTTGTAGTTGTTGAACCAAAC
>JAVFBZ010017475.1:0-11690 GCA_032466195.1 Katharina tunicata | reverse complement strand
TCAAATAATAATATTGTCAGATTTGTTGTTGTTGTTTTTAACGATCCATACAGAAATCGCTAGATTGATTAATTGCTCGATTGTTTTTTAACGCCGTGCTCAAAGGTATTTCACAGGGACTGTAACACAACCATAAAATATGAAGTCAATGCAGCGCTTTTTCTGTTGGAATGTTCCTTAAGTCCTAAGTATAACAGCATGAATATAATCTGGAAATATACTGCCCTTATCCAGAGTGCTATCGAAAAGTGTTATACTATGTTACTATTAATTATAGACTACTATGATATAAACATAATATATATTTAAGTATCAGAGGTGTCAATTATTTTTAATATCTTATATTTTGTTAGCGTTATATATATATACCCGAGTTCGAATCCCGGTGGAGGCAAGCAAAATGTTCTTTCTCTACATTTATACAAAAATATATATATTGCTACCAGAGATCTACTAATATACTGTTACTGACGGGTTGTACCCACGTAATCCTAGCTTTAACTTATGGTTGCCAAGTAAATTAGTCATGTAGCAATGATTTACATATCCTTACAAAACTACATCGAGACCTTGCGAGGTAAATAGAGACATCCCGAAAATACACTGTACACTTAATATTGCCACTAATTGTTTGTTTTGTGCTCTGTGATATTTTACATCCATTTCATGAAGTTCGTGTTTGTAAGTCTTATACTGTTTCTTTGTACAGATACTCTTTTCAACACCTGCATGCATTACCAGATACTATCCACTGGTTACAATTAATCAGAGTAGTGTTGCTTATTGCGCAATCTTTGGATATCAACTCGAAAACAATGATTTCACGAAATATACGCCCATGAAAATTGTGTTTCACGAGTGACTCGTAAGACGTCTATATCAGTCTATTGAGGATAAACTGGTGTATCGTTTATCTAACAGCTATAATGGTTATTTTCAATCATCGAATTGGATTATTGGATATAATCTTAATTCCGTCATAATTGCTTAAAGGTTGCCTTGATTCCTGAATTAGTATTTGGGTCACGTCTTGTAGCTATGGAAGTTCTAGAAGATAGAGGCTTGAGTTGCACAACATTCTTTAATGAATTTCGGTAACACTGTGCCGACTTGATCGTTCAGTTCGTAAAATACAGTAACATACTCATTCCGATCTTTGTTTATTTGGAAACGGACAAGCAACTATGGAATCAGTCAACTATCTTAACAAAGATGTATTGAGTTTTGGTTTTATCTAGTGCCTCGAGATATATTTATTTTTTAACCCCAGCACCTCATTGTCAAATATATGTGAATCTTATAAGGGTATTATATATCAATTAAGATATATGCAAACCAATATGATAATCGGACAGGTGGTGTAAATAGGATAATTAGTTCAGAGACAAACTACTCTGTTGTTACACAACCTCTTCACACATTTTTGTGAGTTTGGTTCGAAAAAGACTGTTAACGAAATTCTAAGAACAAGGAAGTCCTAAAGCTAATCTGAAAAGCTCTGATTTAGGGAATTCCAAATTCCAAGGTTAATGATTTTCTGTAAACAATGGTTGTCTTTGAATATACTCGAATAACAAAGATCGCTAACAGATACACAATTTACTGTCACACAGAGCCAACAACAGACTATATAGTGTTGATAACTTCCATGAGTTCAAACACTTTAAGATCAGCCAAATAGGTTTTGATTATTAATATTTGTCACAGGAAAAGTCTAAGAAAAGTCTCATTGTCAACTAGCTGACCCAGAGTCTCAATCTATCAGTTATGTTGACTTTGTTGTCAACTTTAATAAAACCGGTTTACCAAGCTGACGTGTATGAGTGGTGACAAGTAAGACATTTTGTGATGCAAGCCTCATAAGATAGCCCTGGCAGATTAAATTGTCGTATTCACACCTTTTAATCCAAGTGATTTGTTTAAGTTTATCTGTTTAGCATGATTAATTTGTTTTTTTATATATCGTCTTTGAACATAGAGAAAACAAAACATTATTTCAATTGAAGGTACTTCTTGTTTCCTGATGTTTCCTTAATGTTCAATTATTTGAATACTAAAAAAACAGTTTGACCTAGATCATGCTACAGATGTGTTCTGTTGTGTTTATTAATCGGTATTAAACGAAATCTATTGTTAAATTCAATTTCCGATGGAACAGGTTTGTTAACTTTATTCCCGACGCAAACTGTGTCTGCTCGCGTACTGTAGTAAGCACACATAAGGCTACACTTTGTTGAGATTTTTTATACATGCAGATTTTTTATTTGCAGATAACCACACCACGAGGAAGATGCCGTTTCCCCCCACTATGGACGTAGACAGTGTTTTGCTTGTACGAGTTGATAAACGTGTCAAGCAGTTGAATATGACAACAGCACGTAAATCAATCCTGTTCTTTATTGGAATGTGTCACACTTATTATAAGGGTGTGAAAAAAGGAAGTATACGTCAAGTAAATCAGTTATCGTCCACGTCCACTGCTAAAATAATACATAAATTTGACACAAATTTTTCGTTCTGTTGTCAAAACTACAATTGTTAATTCTTCACCGAATTGTTAATTCAATTTCCTTCTGAAAAGCGAATGACGAATGTAACCTTTTCACACAACCGCAGAGATAATGATAACTTTATTATCGTTCCTGCTCGAACAATAATTTGATATTCTACCATCAGCAGTTCTAATTAACTTTACACTGTCGACTCGTTAATTCACAAATCACTCGTGATACTGCAAACAAAACCCAAATCAGACAACCCTGTTTCGCAGACTGGTTTCTGACGATATAGCCATATCTAGTTTAAGCAAGCCTTTAATACAAGTGCGATCAAGACAAAATAAAACGATTGAATGTTACCAACAAATTTGTGCATTCACTACTGATAAAACTGTTATGAAATAATTCCTAAGGATTTTCTTAATCATGAGTTATCCTCGATGTAAGTTTATTTGGCACCTCTTTTTAGTGCGATACAGGCGGTTTTTAGTCTTACAAACGATCAAATATAAAATACCGCGAGACACTAATCACAAGTCAGCAGCAATATAACATGCTATACTGGCACGAAATGAGCTACCTTTTCAAAAATAGTGAGGGTGCTTTACAAAGACTCGGTTCTATGGCATTAACCATGCAATGAAGTATTACAAATATCACCCGGAGTTCAATATTATATCATAACATAATAATGCGATAGTTTTTTAATTATTCCGAGTAAAAAATACCACAGATGCTGGTAGAATGTGTTGTTCTCTTCCTATATTAATTAATGATTGTATCCTATAACATATCGACATAGTACTCTAAATTCTTTTACAAATTTTTTTTCATTTGAAGAAAAATGCAGAATCCTTTGATTGTATGTGAAAATAGGGAAAATGGCGGACATGGCCAATTTGCACGCCCTCACAGGGCTGATATGATATTTTCTTATTCGAATAAGACATCTTTTCAAAGATAAATCCAACATTTTGGTTGAGCTAGAACCCTCACAGGAATTGGAGATTCGCGTTAGGTGAAATATGAAACTAGGCAGGCTTGCCAGTATAAACAATGTTAGCCCACCAATTCCGTGTATTTTAATATTTAGCGCCAGTCGATATGAAGTGTTGGATATCATTTTTATAGAGGAATTTAGTCAAATCTATAATGTCAATTTCACTCATGGAACGGGTACGTCCTATTTTTAAAATGCTACCAGCACTGAACAAAATACGTTCTGTGAACTGTTACTACAATCTGGTGTCTCAATGCAACCATTATTGAAGATCTGGTAAATATATAGATAAGTTGTGAGAAAAACCAGTCTTAAATATTCGACTGAGTTGTGATGTGAACCACATTCAACAGTGTGCATTCGACTTTGCAGATTATAGACTATCGATGATTTCTATGTCTTACTATTATTCGCATCTTTGGAAAATGGTCTGGATACTATTACAACGACTGCCTACACGATGGCTAAATCACGAAACACTGAAACCGTTAATCTAAAAAAAATCAAGGATTGCTGAAATACACGAGAACCATTGTATTTATAAATGTTCAAGGACATCAAATAACTCTTTAAATAGTTTAGGTGGAAAACTTGAATGTGTATGACCAATGAACTTAAGCCATTCAGTCGGATTGAGGTAACCAAAGGACCTTTAATGTCAATTGATAACACTTATTGTTGACAGTGTTTTTAATTATTCTCTTAGAACAATGTAGACACTATTTGCAGCCAAAACGGTTTGTTTGATCTGTATGAGAACCTTAGGGTAACTCTCTGATGGTCTGGGTGCCCTCATCATAAACCAGTTCTTTTTATTATATGTCCTCAAACTACATTGCTTATTATCAGGATTTGTGGTAAATAATCAGCTACTTTGAAGTAGAATTTTCGCTCACAGACATATCGTCCCAATCTACCAAAGTTAAACAACAGTTCAAACAATGTCGTTACATTCCATTAGTGTTAGATGCACTATACAATCTAAACACTATCATTAACTGTGTCAAAATCTATCAAACCCCCAAGCAGGCCAATTAATCCTCTTGGTCAGCAACTCAAACTGTTTCCTTTTCCTTCGTATTTCAATGTAAATTTCTGTACTTTGACTTAATTCACACCTGACAATCAACGACCAATATGCCAAAGGCAAGTAATTATAAAAAGATTTGATCAATCCTGTTCTTGAAGCTTTACCGTGTAAATGATGTATGTGTATTAGGCATTGTGTCCGTCAATTACAGAAATTTGCTCCTATTCGAAGGAGTACATATCTTTACTGTGCAGAGAGATTTTGTCTTAAGTTTAACGTTCTTATAATTTTAACCCTCCAAGTGTATTAACTCTGCAGAAGGGTCTTTGTTTGAAGATCAGTACGAAACAAATGGTAATAGAAATATGTATTTAGCATGCCCTTTCTGTGTATGCTGCTAACAAGGTGTTGCTCACGAGCAGCTACATCTACATCAAAGCATTAAACATACATTTGTCAAAAATACATTTATATGAGATAAGGTATATTATAGTTATGTATCATTAAGGCAGTTCAACAGCCAAACTTAATATGTAAACTTCTCAGTAGTTGATGATTTCAGTTACTATAATAACTGCCGGTATCCTAACTATAAATACTAAAAATTATATATATTTAACATAGTGTAATCTGAATGTAATAGTGTACTATTTTAAAATATTAGTCAGATTTTACAGCTATCCTACAGTGACAACAGCTGCTAGTCTAAAACACTGTGAGAACTACTGCTAGGCTTGAGCATTGTAAGAACTACTGCGAATTTAAAGCATTGTGGGAACTACTGCTAGTCTAAAGCATTGTGAAAATTTATTAACTTTTTTGTCATTTTGCTATTGGCTTTCATCGCAGGTAGTAAGGTTAAGATTATCCATTGGGCAATTATGCTGGTGAAAGTTAGACTCATCCACACACACAAATAAACAAATTGAGAAAAGAATGGTGGTGTGATTTTTTTCTGATGAATTCAGCAGAAGAATACATCCAGCGTTACTGATCTTCATAAAAGCCTATAGTTGGAATCCAGCTCAATGAGCTCAATACTAACTCAAGGAAATCAAAGCTGCCAAGTTTTAAGCTGTTGTGTTTCTTTGAAGCCTTATGTTATCTAGTTTGATTAGCGAAAATAATTATCACCGCTGGAGATAAATGACATGGTGCCTTATCCTCAATACACTTACCCTATTTTAATCTTTGTTATTTCTTAAATGACATCTACAAATACTGCTTGTCAGTTTTTGTGAAGGTGGAACATAAATTCGACCGAATTCATTAGAAACAATTATCTCGCTAGTAATGAAAAATTATTTGACAACACTCTAATAATTTACATATATATTTACGAGACTCAATATATTTTGCTTTATTTATATCAAAACAAAATATGCTTCTTAATCAGCAAGAAATTAATTATAAAATAAAATGATCTTGTACCGGTTGCCTTATTAAAAATTAACATTCGAAATGCACGAGATTGACAATCATTATTGTTAACGTGGTTGCTAGTTTATTTGCCTTTACTGTATGTTAGTTTGTGAATTAAGTTAACGTTAAAAATGTCCTACAAGTGGGATTAAAATACTTCAGATGTCTGATTAAGACGAGGTAAGAGTAAGAGGTGCGGGGTGGTAATAATGTAATGCAAGGAGATGATATGACATTGAGGTAGAATCTCAATCTTATATATCAGAGGCCTGCTGGGGTGGGTTGTTCAGAAGTTAAACCAGACTTACATGAACAGTGTAACTGAGAAACTATATTGTGACGTGGCGTCATACAACAATGGTTGAGATTTAATACACTTTTGAACAACCGGACGCAGGTGCCTTTAAATATGGCTCTCATCTCTTTTTCTCAAGTAAACTATAATTCTAGCACGACTTCTATTCTTGATTTTTTGTAGCAACACAACTGTCGATAGTATTTACATTTATTTCCTGACGTGTTTGTTGACAGATAAAAAATGTTTATTTAATTAATTTCACAAACACCTACACGTCTTGATGTATATATCTACATTGACCTGTAACGATAAAGGAGATGATGGTCGAGCTAAATATCAGGTTTTGCCGTAACGAGGTTTGTGACAAAACCAACACACACAAAAAGCCATTTCTGAAATATTTAGATCCACGATCAATAAAACGAAACGAATACCTGCAGTGTGTCACGTTGATCAAACTTAACGATAATTGCAGCCAAGATGGTGGTCGGATTTCTTTAAAGTTATGGGCATACAGTTGAGAGTTAAAGTTGATTAACGATCAGCTACAATGTAACTGTACTTTTGCAATTTATCACCGAGGAAATATTTAATCTTTTCGTCTAATTGGAATTTAATATATTTGGAAACTACTGCTCTCAAAATGAAGGCACCTCACAATATTAAAGTAACGTTTGTTAAAGTATCACGCTGCAATATAGCTCAAATAATAATATTGTCCGTTTTGTTGTTGTCGCTTTTCACGATCCGTACAGAAATAGATTGATTGGTCAATTGGTTGATTGGTGTTTAACGGCGTGGTCAATGGTATTTCACTTATATGACGGCGCTGTATTCCAACAGCAGACAGTAGTCACTGTATTGCTTTTGCTGTTGGAAAGTTAATGTTCCTCCAGTGCAAAGTATGACAGCATGAATATAATCTGGAAACACACTGTCCTTAGCCAAAGTGCCATACAGATATCAAAGAAATATATTCTACAAAAGTGTTATTCTATGTTACTATTATAGACTACTATGGTATAAACATAATATATATTTAAGTACCAGATTTGTCAATCATTTTTAATAGCTTATATTTCGTAAGCATTATATATATATTGCTATCAGAGCTCTACTAGTTAACTGCATTTCTGTAAACAACAGTTCTTTTGGAATGTACTCGAAGAACAAGGAACGCCAACCGGTACTCAATTACTGTTACACAGAGCCACCATCAGATCACACAGTGTCGATAACGTCCATGAGTTTGAGATCAGCCAAATTCTTTTTGATCTTTGTTATTTGTCACAGCAAAAGTATAAGAAAAGTCCCATTGTCAGCTAGCTGACCCAGAGGCGCAAGCGCTCATTTCTGGTGACGTTGTTGTCAATTTAATAAAGCGCGTTTACCACGCTGACGAATATGAGTGTTGACTAGTAAAACTTCTGTGATGCAAGCCTCATAAAATAGCCCTGGCAGATGAAAGTTATGTGTTCACACTTTTTAAAACTCCTCGTGATTTGTTAAAGTTTATCTTTTAAGCGTAATTAATTTGTTTTTCATAAATCATCTTTGTACATGCAGCAAACAAAACATTATTTCAATTGTAGGTTATTCTTACTCCCTGATCACTAAACAAACACAATGTGTCCTTTTGAAAGGGAGAGAAATAAACAATTTAGCCTAGATCTTGCTACAGATGTGTACTTATGTATTTGTTAATCGGTAAGTTAGATAACGGGTTAACATAATCCAGACCTTAATGAATCACAGTGCAAGTAGTCTGATAATTACAATAGCGTATTTGCATATAGCTGCTATATATCCCCTTAACCATTTAGTGATTAACCGTGTATATGTGTCATATGAGACTAACTATCAGGGTCACTATTAACAATTGCTTCACCGTAAGATTTTATTGAATAATGACGCCAATAAAAATGAACTTTTGGGAGAATGAATTTTTATGTGATATTCTATTTCCGATGGAACGGGCATGTCAACTTTATTCCCGATGTAAAATGTATCTGCTAGCGTACACACATAAAGCCACAATTTGTTGAGCTTTTTATACATATTTGGAGATAACCATACTACAATGAAAATGCCGTTTTCCCCCACTAAGGACGTAGACAGTGTTTTGCTTGTACGCAACAAACAATTCAAGCAGTTGAATATGACAACGGCACGTCAATCAATCCTGTTCTTTATTGGAATCTGTCACACTCATTATTAGAGTGTGAAAAAAGGAAGTATACGTCAAGTAAACCAGTTATCGTCCATTTAGTTATTTCCTGTTGCCATCAACCAACGTCTGTCGATAATAACTTCCGACGGTAATGACAGATTGCTATATGCTATAAACAGATGTGCTTATCAATAATTGGTTCTAGGAATCATACATAACTGGGCATGATCGATATAAACCATACTGACTCAGCCAATCAGTTTTATAATACGCAACATTTTTTTTTAAAATGTACAAACATTACTTTATTCCACTGCAGATCAAAATACAATGTAGAAAGGAATTTGTATGGAACTGCTTTTTAAATGTTATTTATAAAGCATTAAATAACAAAGGTGATTACTAAAACCAAGGTGCTATAAACCTGATTAAATTCGAATATGGCCAATCGCGTTAAAGATTTATTAGCAGGTGTCAATATTACCACGGAATGGGAAAAGAGGAAGTAGAAGTCAAGTAAATCAGTCAACATTCTTTTCTGATTTACAGCAGCCATCCACCTACGCCTGTCGATGATAATTGTCGACGGTTGTGGCAATTGGTGATACATCATAAAAATAGGTCGTGACCTAGTATATGGGTTAAATTAGCGCGCTATTTACTTCGATGGTTGATAGGGTCAACGTTATCAGATTGTTAATACCAATAAAGGTGGCATTTAAAATTTCCGAGGAAAATTTAATTCGGAACTGATTTTCACTCGGAAATGGTTTTTAACGTTTAATAACTTAAATGAGTGTCGAACACGAAAATGTTGTTTTAGCAGTTCATAACTTGTCACAAGAGAAAAGTAGCCAATAAAATATGGTGGCTCGTAAAAATAAGTAAACTATAAAACCCGCCAGCATCCCAATACCCCCATTTTAAACTTATAAGTTCGTTGTAATACGCGGGTGGATGGGTGGGAGCCTCCTGTTACCTGGTGCTCTCTGAGCTAAGGGGCACATGATACTGATTTGTTTGTGTATCCTGTTAACTTAATGTTATGTAAATGTTTCGCACTGTCATGCATGTTGCCGGCGTCGTTTACAGTGGTTTCATTCGTCGATTGGGCTGGCATGCCGTCATATAAGTGAAATAATCTAGAATACAGCGTAAAAACCTCAATCGAACAATCGTTGTAAAACAAGTTATGTAGTTTATACAGAACAGATTATTACCCCAAAAAAATTTTTTTTTTAATCATGAGTTATTCTCGATGTAAGTTTATTTAGCTCCTCTTTCCAGTGTGATACAGGCGGCTTAAGTCTTTCAAGCCATCAAATATAAAATACCACGGGACACTAATCACAAGTCAGCAGCAATATAAGATGCTATACTGGCACGAAATGAGCTACCTTTTCCAAAATAGAAAGGATGCTTTGCATAGACTCCGTTGATAGGCAACAAAGCATGCAATGAAATATTACAGAGTAACATAACATAATAATGCGATCATTTATTAATTAATTCGATTCTAACCACACATGCTGGACGTTCTTTTCTATATTAAATTAATCATTTTATCCTATAACATATAGACACGTTAAAACACGTTACACCATCGTTGAGTTAACATAGTACTCTGAACAGCCCAATGCCAGATGCTAAAAGTCTTTAAAATATATTTTCATTCGATTAAAAATGCAGAACCCTTTGATTGTATGTGAAAATATGGGAAATGGCGGACATGGCCAATTTGCACGCCCTATGTGATTTACAGGGCTTGATATGGCATTTTCTTATTTGATCAAGACATCTTGGCAAAGCTAAATCCAACATTTTGGTTGGGCTAGGACTCTCACAGGCAAAGTTGGTTATGCAATGTTTAATAACAGAATGGCGATTCGCGTCAGGTGAGACATTGAACTAGACAGACTTGTCAGTATAAACAATTTTAGCCCACCAATTCCGTGAAGTTTAATATTTTGTGCCGGTCGATAGGAAGTGTTTGATACAGTATATACATCGTACATCATTTATCGAGACCATTGAAACAGCATTAAATACATTCTACTGGGCACTGACATGATACATCTGCAAATAAATGAAAAGAAAATCTTTAGCCTTTTATCAAGTTTGACACTTGTGTCAAAGAAAATATATTAATCGTTAAAATGAAACAGCAGTAACTACATGTGAAATATTTGTGCGGAAGAGTTTGGTAAAATCTATAATGTTAATTTCACTCGTCGAACGGGTACGTACTTTATTTCAAAACTGCTACCAACGCTGAACTTACGTTATGTGAACTGTAGCTACAAGCTACATGTAGTATCTTATTTTACTATTTTAAAATATTAGTTAGATTTTACAGCTATCCTACAGTGAGAACTATTGCTAGTCTAAAGAATTGTGACAACTACTGCTAGTCTAAAGCATTGTGATAATTTGTTAACTTTTTGGTCATATTGCAATTGGCTTTCATCACAGGTGGTAGGATTAGGATTATCCATTGGGCAATTATGGTGGGAAAGTTAGACTCATGCACACACACAAATAAACAAATTAAGAAAAGAATGGTGTGTTTTTTTTCTGATGAACCGAACAGGAGAATACTCTCAGCGTTGCTGATCTTCATCAAAGCCTTGGAAAGTTGGAATCCAGCTCAATGAGCTTGTGGCCGTGACAAAAATACTAAATAAAAGAAATCTTTTAAGAAGCTGTTGTTTATTTGAAGCCTTCTGTTATCTAGTTTGATAAGCGAAAATGGTTATCACCGCTGGAGATAAATTACATTGTACCTTATCCTCAATGGACTAACGTTATTTTAATCTTTGTTATTTTTAAATGACTTCGCAAATATCCAGTAGATAAAATCAATAATATAAGAAGGTTTTTTAATATACAATAAGTCTATTCTAAGTACATCTACACAAAATGCGTTATTGTGAATCTGGAACATAGATTCTACCGAATTCTTCGGAAATAATTATCTCACTAGTTATTCTTTAATTCTATGACATCACTTTAATCCTCAAGTCGTAAGTATGACAGCATGAATATAATCTGGAAGTATACTGCCCTTATCCAGAGTGCTATAGAAAAATCGAATCTACACAAGTGCTATACTATGTTACTATTAATTATAGACGTCTATGATATAAACTTAATATATACTTAATTACCAGAGGTGTCAATCATTTTTAATATCATTATAGTCGGTTAGAGCGTTGGCCCTGATAGCCAGAGACCCGAGTTCGAATCCCGGTGGAGGCAAGCAAAATTTTCTT
>JAVFBZ010017464.1:0-11691 GCA_032466195.1 Katharina tunicata | reverse complement strand
TTGTATGAGACTAATATTAATAAGGTGGGACAGAGGTGTGGTTCAGTTGTATGAGACTAATATTAATAAGGTGGGACCGAGGTGTGGTTCAGTTGTATGATCCTAATGTTAATAAGGTGGGATAAAGGCGTGGTTCAGTTGTATGATCCTAATATTAATAAGGTGGGACAGAGGCGTGGTTCAGTTGTATGAGACTGTTAGGTCCCCTTCACTCTACTCGGCAACACAAAGTTGTCGTACAAGTGAAATAACCTCCATAACGATGTTAAATATTTAACAAGGAAATAAATGCATATAAATATAATATTCTGAAAGTATACTTCAGATAAAGAGCAAATTCGTAATGTGCTACATTTTTCTCTATCTCTCTGGATGTTCAGGCATAGATACACCTGTATTTTATTTATTTTATTTTTTTGTTTTTCTATTTAATCAGACGAGAGTAAAGGAGCTGATATTCAGTCTGTCAGTATCATGTTGGTGAGGTCAGGGGGTACGTTCGGCAATGCTATCATTGGCTGGGAATTAGATGGGGACTCTGTCACAAACCCAGACTTCTCGACACATTCTGGCTCCGTCACATTTGGCCCAGCTCAAACCAGAGGATATGTTATTCTGAAATCTGAACCTGACGATGTATGTATTATTTCTTGCAATGATAAGATCTAAATTATATGAAAACTGCGATAGTGGAACTTTTTATTTTAATAAATGTAGGTTCAGGAAACCTTCATTCACTATTTTACCAATGACTTCTACAAAGCATTCACAAATTAATAAGAGATAGAATAAATTGTCAAATTTTCTATCAAATCTATATTAATTTTGTAGTAAAAGACTGTCACATTCCTCTTAATGTTTAATAATTTAAGTAATATTTACAGTTTACTTATTGTCAAAATTTATTATAATCAATCATATTGCATTTATAATTATTTTTTGTAATTGCAGATCCCAGAGCCTGCAGAGTCCTTCACAGTTCGTCTGTCCATTTCTCCTTCCAGTATAAACATGCCCCGTCTCGGTGAACCTCAGACAGCTATTATTACCATCAACCAGAATGATCACCCTGTATACTTTAAAGGTAGTGCTTTACTTTGGGGAAAGTCTTAGTCCCTTCGGTAGTGTTCCCCCAAAAAGTTAACTTGTACTGAAATGTTGAATATAAATTATTAGGATAGTGTTCCGTTGTCAGTTCTTACCGTAGAGAAAGATTTGCAGCCTTTACCTGGTTCAATATATGGTCCTTCTACCGTGAGCCTTTGTATCTCAGTTGGTTAAAGTGCTGGCCCTGCTAGCCAGAGCCTCGGGTTTGTATGCCTGTGGAGGCCAGCAAAATTGTCTTTCCCCACATTTATAAAAGTATATATACAAGTAGTGGAATTCCAAAAATGAAGAAGTCCCAAAATGACTAAAAGATTTGGTTTTCCAGAGTTGCCTTTTTTTGTGGTATGTTATTTGTATTCAGTCTCGTAAAACTAATAAAATATTTTTCACTTAAAACATAAAGTTTCATTAGAAATTGATTTTTGACATGATGTTTGATATCTTAAACTCAGGTTTATGTTAGAACCAACAAAGCGATGATATAAAATGCAGAATGCTATACACCAATATTCCTAAAATGTGGATTCATAAGAATTTTAAAAAAATATATATTCAATGTAAATAATTTAAAATTCTAGGGTTTAACCCAGTTTGAAGTCTTTGGCTGTCATAAAATTCCATACAAAGTTATCGCCTCTTGCTTTTAGGGCCAAACCGTGTAATATATGATGAACCAAGTCAGGTGGCGTTAACAGTGGTGAGAGATGGAGACCCTACCTTTCAGGCCCAGGTTAAATACCGTACCCTTGATGGAACTGCTCGCCAACAAGACGGAGACTTCACAGGCGTTTTCATTGGCACAGTAAACTTTGACTTCGGTGAATCTGAGAAGATAGTTACTATTGATATCCTTGATGATACGTTACCAGAAAGTGACGAAGAATTCGGTGTGGAGCTCTTTGATCCTCAAGGTATTAAAGTTGTAAGATGGATTTTTTTGTTTAAAGTTGTGTTTCTCTAAGACCACTTCCGTGAAATTTTGGAGAACAAAACTTTAATCAAAAAATAAACAAGATTATAGTTATGCCTGTGGTCATAAGGAATATTTCATTTTACAAATAGCAGCACAAAAATTGTTTCGTCCTTACCTCAGAACCATAATCTGTGGCTGTTTTTAGTTTGAACTGTAGTGTTTATGTCGCATTATCAATATAGCTTTTGCTTAGTCGCCGTTGTCAAGGTTATTTCATACTTTTCACTGTGAGTAAAACAGTGAGTAAACTATGCTTGAAATTTCATTTGAATTACGTTAATTTAAAAATATTGTTTCACTCAATTTAAAATCTTGATTGACAACATTCCATAAATGACAAAACAGCTGATGTTCTCTTATTCACTGTATTTGGATGTCTGTTTCAGGTGATATAGTTGTGAGCGGTCAAGGTAACGTGACCATAGTAATTCTAGCCAATGATGACGCTGGCGGGGTGTTTAACTTGGATCAGCCTATATCACAACAGGCCACAGAGGGACAATTGGTTATATTCAAGTAAGAACTAAGACTTCATAAACTTCTTATCTATGAATATTTCCTTTATTTACTTTTTAGCTGTTGAGATTTTTGGCCGTGTTACATGTATAGCTAGCACAGGTGCTCTGAGTTGCTCTTAGAGTTATGGAACTCTGAGAAGCCAATTTGTTGTGGTGTCCAGTGTTGAACTCCGTCCTTGTCCCGCAGCATACTTTCGGTTGCCAGTATTGTTGATAGTAGATTCCTTCCCCCTTCGGGCTGGCACACTGTCATATGAGTGGAAAAAAACTTAAGTATGGCATAAAACCCCTATCAACAATAAATATTAAGAACATTCTCAGCACCATGTCATTGAAACAATGTTCAGACGCGTTTAGAACATTTTTACCTTGATTTCAGTGTTGTGCGTGAGAGAGGGGATTTTGGAATTGTATTTGTGTTCTGGGAGGTTTATCAGAATACTTCAGTACTGGGATCAGCTGATGAAAATCTGGATTTTCTGGCGACGTCTGGTAGTGTCGTGTTCGTAACAGGACAGACTCGAGCAACCATCAGTCTGTCACCTATCTCTGATGGAGTCCCCGAGCTCAGTGAGACATTTCATCTCGTCCTGCTTAATGTCACAGGTGAGAAGTTGTTGCGCAAAAATATAACATACATGTAGAGGTATTAATTGTTTACGGTCTTGCTGGACCTCTTGGGCTCAAAATGGACGAATTTTTTTTTCTCCCTTAAACTAAAAGTCTAGTATTCAAACTTTATGCTTATAATTTAATTTTCCTGTGAGTATATTGTGGTTGTTGAAAAGGTGTTAAGGATTAAAGGGATTATCTGGCGATAAGGCTCCCCCGCTAACCGAACTGATTAACCGTTACAATTGTGTATTGTCCTGATGCAGGCTTATTCTGGCGGTTAAAGCTTAATGGGCAGTCGGCGAACGTTCATAACAAACTATCAGGTTTTTTTATAGAGTTGTTAAAGATGAATTTCATTTTGTCAAAATGCCGGATATTTTTACATGAGAGAATTAGGCAAACTGTGGAGGTTTAGAACTACTACTCATAGATTACGAACTGAAACTGAGAGTTGGTTCAAACGTGCCAGAAAGTAAAGGTTGTGTAAGGGGCCTACGGCATATGCAACAGGTCACACTGGTGATGAGTTTCACTTTCTGCTTGTGAACTGAAAACAAATGGATCTTGACGGCCTTCCCGCTCAGATCCTTATTAGGCTTTAGATGTTGCAATGATTTTTAAGAAATTCTATAAAGTCTAAATGAATTGTGGGTGTGAATAAGGATGTTCTTTCGTTCAGCTCTGGACTTCAGCATGGTTTGTGTATAATCAATCAAGGCGGTGTACAAATTGTGTATTGACCACTTGATCGCCTCTCTATTTATAAACAATAGCTGTATTGACATCTACACACCCGCCTGCTGTGATACAGCTCACTGAGGTGTGACAACAATCTGCTCATAAAACGAAAACAGATTTTATTGTAAAAAATCTATTATAATCCAACTTTTTGGGACAATTAGGAATTCAAAACTTTATAACCATATACGTGTATATATGATACATGTGATTCCTGCTTTTAAATTCAATATTTTAGCGTAAATTTAGATATATGGAAAGGAAATGTGTAATTTTTTTCCTTAAAACTTTAATTGGCCATTTCAGGCATTTCAGATTTTGGCACAATCTACATTTTGAACGCATATTTCCCCAAAACCGCTCATCGTAGATTTTTTAAGATCATCCTACATTTTAAAAAAATATGCTCTGAAAGATTTTTTTTTTGCGTTTTTTTAAGCTTTACTAAGGTTGTATAAACCAAAACTTCTACTGGGATTGTTCTAATCAAAAATTTAAAAAAAAATGAGACATCGTTTTTTGGTTCAAGGTCTATTCTATTACAGTAATTAATTTATTTAGTGATATAGATATTGGACTCAGAGAAATAGGCCTCGAAAAAGGCACTGTATTTTTCTCTGTCGACGTGTATTCAATTTGTAATAAATATAGAAATAATAATTCGATCTTCAAACATATTTACATATTTATAATCCTGGGAATCCAAGCTTTTCAAAAATATATAGATATATATGCTTCTGATTGATATTCGTTGTCATAATAGGCTTTGAGAAAACATTTCACTCAAAATCGACCTAGGGGTCCAACAAGACCGTAATGTAGATTCTTGTCTACACGAGGCAAATGTGGAGTGGACCTAAATTAAGAGAAAATTTAGTGTACAAAGAAATTTATATACAAACCTTTAGAATTTGTTAAAGGTATCCAGTGCTGCTCTCTGTGTTACAACTCATAATCATATCACTCTTGTATCACTATTCCATTTATCGATGCAGTTCATGATTAACAGCTTCACTTTAAGGCAAGTCAAGCATAGAATAAGAAATCCCAACAAGGAAGTCATGTTCAAAGTTTCTCTTATTCCATGTTCATCTGAACTGATCTGTGGAACTACTGGCTTCAAATGAAAGATTGAAGGGGAGATAATCTTCCTTAGGATGTATCTCATCAAGCATAGGAGAAAATAGCTGATTAACATTTCAAATGTGCTCTTCTCATTTTTTATTCATGGCACACTTTACCAGGTATGTTACCTGTACTCACTCCAATCAGGTGTAGCTACTAGTCTACCTTCTCTTTCCTACAGGTGACATAGATGGTCAGAATGGTCGTCTAGGTGACCCAGATTTATTGACTGGTTATATAGAAGTGGCCCCCAATGACGACCCTAATGGGTTGTTCGGGATACACCCAGGGTTTGCTGAGGTTACTGTGGCTGAAGACTTCCTCCCTGGATCTGAAAGCTCGGCTACGACTTCAATTGTCATTGAAAGAAAACAAGGCAGCTATGGCACAGTGGAGGTATCGGGATAAAACTTTTTAATTTGTTAACATTTGTGATTAAATGTAGTGCCTTTCTTCAATTATAAAACTGCCTACAAAGATAAAACATTTATTACCACCTTTCTAAGATAAGTAAGGTCCATGCATTTAGAAGGAAGATGTGGACTATAAGAAGGTTTGCTTTCACAAACTTCTTGTGTTTATAGTTGCAGTATTTTGTTCTAATTAAATAGATGTGTTCTTCCTGTGTCCCAGTGCTTTCTGGTCTAAGGGGAATCAGTAAGCCAATTTGTTTTGGCCTCTTGTTTTTAGTCCTGTCCTTGTCCCGTGGCTACTTTGTCTGTAGGTAGTGCTGTGTGTTGTTGAGGGTTGGTTCCCCAATCAATCAATCATTTAATCAATCCTCCTATGTTTTGCAGGTGATGTGGGAGCTATCATCATCTACCTCTGACAGTTACACTAGCTGGGATCTCTTGCTTCTCGGTAACATCCCGCCTGAGGTGGAGCCTAGACCTAATATGAGAAGACCCAGATCTGGTACAATACCTTACTTCTTTGATGGCGGAGAAGGTGAGTTGGATGCTTCGATTATAGTTGCTAAGACTTGTTGTAACATGTACGGCATACTGTCGTCACTGGTTGGTGTAGTGGTGTTAGTGTAGATATTACAATGAAACCAGCCATTGGTGACGATGATTATAAAAATAACAATAGCTTTTTAAAGAAAAGAAAGGACAAACAAAAAATCTAAATACATTGCTGTCACAAAAGATTTGATTTGTGATGGTCCCTGGTTGTTTCGAACACTGTATATGTGTGGGAATGTCACTTGTGACTGAGGAAATCTTTGGGTGGTATTTACAAAAATTCAAACATTTAATTTCAACCAACCAAATGACCCTGCATAGTTCAATTTGTCCAATTGAGAATTGGACTGCTAAGGATCCTTCAATGCGCTGGTTAGGGGCAGCGGGATGTTGATTGTTGTGGCGTCCTTTGCCGGTTCCCTGTGTCGTTGAAAATAGTTTCTTTCACTAGATGAGCTGAAACTACCTAAAGAACAGCTTTAAACCCGAATCAAACAAATAGTTTACAGAAAAAGACATTTAAGCAGCTTGTCAGCATGATGGAAGTATTCGCTGGCTGCAAAGACCTTGAGATGTTTGTTAAAACTGCACAATCAAATATATAAATAAATGAACCAATTTAAATTTAAACACATATAAAGTGATATGATATAAAAGGATATTTTTTTTTTTTTCTTTCTAGATTCTTTTGTGAGTGTCCCTGCATCTGAACAGCCCACTGCTGCCGACCTAACCAGGGATGGTTTTACAATCAGTGCCTGGTTCATCCCTTTTGCTGATTCCAATTCTTATATCATGGCTAAGACCTCGGCGGATGGGTTAACATATTACTACAGTCTCAAAATGAGAACATCTGTGACGTCGGCCTCACTAGAGTTTCGCTATTCTGCTATTGCAAATGTAAGTAAACTTTCTCACAATTCACCGACTATATAAACAGAAATAAGATTTATAGAATAATTGCTATTTTCTAGTTTATGATGACAAATGGTTTCTTACAAACTAACTGTACCTTGGTGCTCTCTAAGAAACCAGCTCCTAAAGAAATTTGTTTTGGCATTCTGTTTGGAGTCCTTTAGATGTCCTGTGTTGCCTTGTTTATTGTCAGCATAGTGTTAGCCAGAGGGATGTCTCGTGTCTTTGAGGCACCCTGGAGTCCATTTGGGACACTCTAATTCAGTCAAATTTAACATGGGAAAGATAGGAAAAATGTCAAATGAGACCCCCTATTTCTTTGAAAACAGTGATTTGAGACACCCTGTTTTTGATTTCTGGCTGACACTATGATTGTCAGTGTCAGTAAAAGTGATTTACTCCACCCACTGGTGATGTAATCATTAGACATTCTGCACTCATTTCACCTTTGAGTGTTTTCTCCCATAAAATCAACAAGGATCCCCTGTTGCTTGGAGAATGTAAATGAAGCAATGAAAAATGTCCAGAAATTATTGAATTCTGATACAGCAAAATATCAGATGCCTTTGGATCACGTGGGTGAGGTACATAGGTATATCATAATTTACAATATTCAAAATACTCTAATATTCTGGATACTATTATACATATTAATTATATTACTTTGTTCGTAACAACAAATTTGAGTTTTTAATTATTGCTCAATTTATGTCTTCCCAAGAAAGCTAACCTCTCTCTTGCTTAGAGTTGTTGGTACCGGCATACTGTTTGAGCTCAGAGACTCAGTCAGTTGATTTACTGTGGCAAATAACTACCATTTAGTATAATTTATATTTACTTTTGTCTCCTATATTTCTTATGTCTCCAGTGCAGTTCTGTGTGGTTTCTTACATGACTTCAAATAAGTGAAATAAAACGTGAACACCTTATTGAAACAAGCTGTATATCTTTTTCTCCCAGGTAAACAGAGTGGCTGCAGGCACAACTTCAGAGAATATACAGAATGGAGAATGGCACAATGCTGTTGTTACCGTAGAGGCAGGTGTGGTTAGTTTTTACCTGGACGGAAGATTAGTTGGAAATAGGTAAGAATAATATTACATTGTATCATATTGATTTGGAATACCCACGATTACCTTAACATTAAGTTAGACATAAACAGTTTATGTTTGATACAACATATAGCAGTTCATGTTGACTGTATATTTCACATATCTTTTATGATCTATAGTGCACACAATCGTGTGATTAATAAGTATATTGTTTGTATAATTTTAAGCTCTCAGCAATAGTATTTATTAGATGACTATGACTATGAAGATGGTCCTTCTTCCTCTGTTGGGGAGATGTTTATAGTCCCCTTGACCTTGTTTTAAATATTCGTATTCCAGATGTATGGATGATATCCTTATTATTTTTTTATTACCTAATTTTAAATTGTGTATAATTTCAGTTCTCTCCTGTCCACGGTACTATTGGATGAAGATAATGGTCAGCTGTTAATAGGAGCTCCACCCACTGGCGGGGAGAGGTTTATTGGTCATTTACAGGACATACAAATTATACCTCTGCCTCTTACTGAGAGGTAAGTTAACAGATGTGTGTTTGTTACAGTTGATTTCTAAAAAAAAAGAGTTTTCATCAGCCTTGCCATGTTAACGGAATAGGAACTTGGAAATTATATTTGTCTGTCTGTCTGTCTGGCTATTCGTCCCTCTGACATGTCATAATGTGTTAGCGTTTTCCATTTATCATGTTTATAGCTGCTTTTGTTTTGTTTCTATTTGGAATCTGAATGTATATAAGGATATTGGTGTTACTCTCCAGATTGTCCAAAATTCAATCTGTTTAGCTTCTTAAAGTGGATCTAAAATCAGAACTTGAAGATGAGATCGCAGAAGATGTTCAATTCTCTCATCAATGTGATCTTATCAAAGTGTTGGTCATGCTGTTCTTCTTTAAAGGAGCTTGGAAACTGTTTGGGAGAACATTGACTTCACAACTTAATCAAACTCTTCATAATTTCAGTGCAATAAAGGAGCGGTATGACCAGCCCACACAGACCGACCTCAGTCCTGTCTCGGGCACTGTACAGTTTGGTGACGGTGTCCGTGAAGCCTCCATTCAGGTGACCTCTGTACCTGATGAGTTCCCTGAGCCAGAGGAAGGGACACAACTCCGTCTGGTCAGTGTCAGAGGGGGAGGACGGATTGACACCAATACCTCTACAGCCCTCATCACCGGTAATATACTTAAACAGGCATAATAGGAGAACTTGATTTAGTGTGGTCTTTTCTCGAAGCTGTTTTGTTGGCTGGAGCTTCCAGTATTCCGGTACTCGCTGGGCATCATGAAGCTGATTTTGTTATTAATGGCATAATGTTTTGCAACTTGTATTGTTGTTATAGGAGGGACATAACCCCAATCCAACAAACAAATCCAAGACATTGACAAATTAATTATTGAGTTACCCAGTCATGGTATGACTCGGAAATACGGTATTATTTGCTTCATCATCTTTGGTTTTCCGATGTGGTATAGCTATGTAAAGAATTTTTATAATTAATTGTTTAATAACTAACTATGTCAGTTAATTGGCTTGGTTCTTGCTAATATTTGTCCCACTTATATTTTTAATGATATGAAGAAGGTCCTTGGCCGTTCTTTAATCATCCATTTATTCAAAAATAGCCAGTTTTTACAAACATTTGGGATGGTTTCCTCCAGCAGTTGCCATGGCAGTGGCCTCATGCAATAACTGCATGTATCAATCATCACTAAGCAAACTGATAACCGTAGAGAAATTCGGCAGACATTGATTAACTGAATTTTTGATGATTTGTGGTTTTTCTAATTTGTAGTGCAAAAGAGTGACAATGCCAACGGGTTGTTCAACTTTTCTGGCACCTGTGACAAAGTGGGTGTGTCTCCCGAAACCCTCATCATGTCATGTCCTGTGGATCGTCTCCTTGGTAACAATGGGCTTGTCGTCGTCACATGGGTAGTTGTTAGGCAGGGAGATCCTGCAACAGACGTTGTTGTTGGTGAATTTGTTAACACGACAGGAGATATAGTCTTTGAACAAGGAGAAATTTTTCAGGTATTGTATGGATACAGAACCTCATCTTACTCTGTAACACATGGGTATAAAATCAAATTAGTGATCCAGGTATACATGTAGGTTCGAATGAATCCCTTTGTCAACCTTGTAATGCAAAGTCATCAGTTAAGTGAAATTCCCTTGAGTACGACATTATACTCTAATCAAATAAATGAATAATTCAAATCAATGATAGTCATAAGGTAAGAATTTTTTAGAAATCTTGTTGCTCAGTCATCCCTTGTTTGAACGAGCAGCCCAATATCAGAGGCATTATGGTTTTATTTTGTCTCTTAAGCTTGCACAATAACCAATTTAAGAAATGAAACTTTAAATTAGAAACATAAGAAATTATAACAACAATTTTTTGGGAAGCTGCCTTGTCATATTTATGATTCACATTTTACTAGGGATGTTTGGTGGGAGCCTCCTGCCAGAGATAGGGCATCAGGAAGCTGATTTGTTGTGGTTTCCTATAAATGTGGTGTATTATTTGTTTCCAAAGTCGTTTTCTGTAGAATAGCACACTGTCGTATGAGTGGAGTAACCTCACGTACAGCATGAAAACCAATCAATCTAAAGAACAAATGCACTTTTACTTATATCAGAGTTAAATGTATGGTTCAAAATAATTTACAAAGCACTCTTAAAAGTAATTTGGTTGAAGTCTTACCCTAAACAAAAATGTTATTAACCAGGGCTTGGCATAGTCCTGACTTGGTACACTTTGTATCCTTTGCTGCCTAGTGTGCTGAGTTTTCAAAGACATTGTGGTCATGATTTGCATGAATTATATGTTGGTTGCCGTGCCTGATGAGATAGCCTAATTAGAAGGCTGATCTCAAAAGTACACAGGTGGCATAAAACACTAATCAATCAATCAATCAATCAATCCATCAAAAGTACACAGCGAGTGGTTGTGACGTCTTCCATGTTTCCATTGTTTCACTGATTGGTCTGGCACACCGTCATTTAAGTGAAATAAACTTAAGAACATCGTAAAAACCCAAACAAACAAGCGAAAGTACACCAATATAAATTTTAAAAAGGAAACAAGACTGTATAAACAAGTAACACAATTTAATTTTTTATTTCATTTCAGACGATTAATTTGACAGTGTCTGATGATCTTGACCCAGAGTTAGTGGAGAGTTTTGATGTGGTTCTGACATCCGCCACGGCCATGGACAATCAGCTGAGTTCAACGCCTACAAGTGGAGCCAGTATCGCTGCTGATGGCAACAGAGTTACAATAGTGATAGAAGAGAATGATTACCCCTATGGTTTGCTACAGTTTAGTTCGGACGGAATTGCCCCTGCACCAAATGACCCCATCATATCACCAGCTTTAAATCAACCACAGGTAGGTTGTAAAAATAAGTGTGCTTTTCCTCATCTCTATGATCGAATGAGCGCGGTTGTTTAAAATGGATTTAAAGTGCTGTTTGTTAAAGACTATATATATTTTTGTCAAGAGTAATCACACTGGCACAGGGATATCGACTACTCATATTCTAGATCAATTCTCAGAGACAAATTTCTAGATAGACTTGAATATCGAGTTGTTCTGGATAACCTAAAGGCGTATCTCGAGAAAAGGCAATATATGTAACAAGTAAATTGTGAAGATAAATA
>JAVFBZ010017453.1:1421-11692 GCA_032466195.1 Katharina tunicata | reverse complement strand
GAAAGGGGCGGCAAAGCCAATTCTCTACCTAAACATGTACCGTATACAAACAAGAATAAATTCTTATCAAAACTGACCTTCATTAACAGGATAGTAATTGGGTTAATGTGACTGGTCACTTGATTTAGTCCAGTACTAAACACTCAGAGTTGACTTTAAGAAAACAAACATAAACATGACAAACAGATTAGTGATCAATATTCAACTCATGCATGTAGATAACAATATAAGTTCATAAAATATAATTTCCAATATTTTACTTTACTGCCAAAATTAACACATTTTTCACAACTGGTACGTACATGTAGATCAGAACAGTACGTATTTATGACCGTTTTTACTATTTTATTTTGTTTGTGACACCAACACAACCAAGACTAATAAAAAAGTAGGCCTAATGAAATCATTTAAAAACAAATCCATTTGTCTCAACCTTTTTAGATAAATAGATATGACTGGTTCTGAAACACAAAACCTAAATCGCCAGGGCACTTCTCCAATTCAAAGTGCTTTTCCAACTGAACGGTTAAGAATCTATGCTATTCTTAGCTACAGAACTGTGCCATGCTAAAACATTGTAATTCCCGCATCGTACAGGGCAATGCGGAGCACATATTTCAAACTTACCGTCTTGTTCGATACTTATTATGCATTTTCTCCAATTCTTTGTGTAGTTTACATCAAAATAATGTATTTGAAGTACCTTCAGAGTGTAAAAAATTCGCTGTGCGGCAGTAATTTGAAAACATAAGTCGAGTGATTGAGGGAGATTTTCAAATTTGGTCGCTCAGTATTTTGCTACCCTCGTTGACAAATAAAATTAGCTTTTACATGTTACTAATGCGCGAGGTGCGCATTTTTGATACATAAAATATCTCTGAAAGTTCAATTTACCAAACAGAAATGAAGATCCAAAACTAAAAATTACACATTTTTGTTCAGTACTGTTCTGTTTCGTTATGGATTACGTAGTAGACTAATAACGATACGGATCTCTGCATCTATGCTCTTCTCGGCATCACCATAACAACGTCCACATGTCACGTATTCAGATTATTATGGTGTGGGTCGCCATTACTGAACAGCCAAATTCATAAATACGCACGAGCATCGTGGCTAATAAAGCGGAAGTCTTGGCGATGCGCGTGTTTATTGGCGAACATATACACTAAAAGGATACTTTCTAGTGTAGTGAGTTATCGGCGACTACACGTTTGATACAAGTGCCTGTGGTTTGGACACCATCAGTGACAAAGATGGAATATCACAGTTCACAATACAGAATCATGTTTGTTTAACATGTCCAGTCTAATTTTTAGGCTGCATATCAACTGCATTTTTAACACAGCACCAAATGATGGGACATTATGCGTAGCAAACTTAACACTTGCGCTATACTAGTATCTAAATCTCATTAGTCAACGAAAAGAGTTGATATACAGTGCATATGGAATTAAACACGGTATTTGTATAATAATGCACAGCTAATACAGCCTGATGTAAATATATACCTCTAAAATAAGAGCCAAATAGACAACATTTAGCCTCAGTTGAACAGTTTCTTAAAGCGATAGGCTCGCGAAGTTTACACCGTATCTCAATAAAAAGAATAAGATATCAGCTTTCAGATTCCGCAGGGTGAATAATTTTGTGATTTATATACGCGGCCGTTGAAATGGCAGGTAAATAATTTTAGTACAAGTCGCCATTTTCCTGCTCGCCACCTTGTTATGTGGAGTACTGTGACGTGAATTGGACTCTTTGGCTCTTCTCCCAGGAGGCACAAAAGTATATAATATGGGATTTCCCCTCGGACAATATAGGCGATTCCTAATAAACACCGATTCAGCTGGTAACATTTCGTCGAATGACGAGAACGGGCGCTTGACCAGGATTGACAGGTGTCGTTGTCAGCTAGTTATAGTTTCTGCTCGATTGAGCCTTTGGTCAAGGGCAAGGATAAATATCAGAAGTTATAAAATAAAACTTTTCCGGAGTTTGTTTGCACTCGAGAAACCTTATTTATTGTATCCACGCTTACTGTGTAATAGCCTCGATATAAGTCATAACAAGTGCGTTTTGTGTTATTCATTAACAATAGTTAAAGTCACATACGCACCCAAAATTTTGATTTTTCAACTAATTCTGTTTGCCTTGATTTTTATAAGATTTGATGTTTGTTCAAAAATTAAAACAGTCACGTTAAAATAAAAACTATTCATTGGGTACAAAACGTGTACGGACCCGGAGAAATCTAGCAGTTATTCGAATTTAACGGAAAGAGGGCTGTCCATATTTGCTCAAAATGACTTTGATCCAGAAGAGGTGAATGACCTTGTTTGTAACGAGCCAACATTTTGAACCTTGTAAGGCGTGTTGCTAACACGGTTGACTAAGAGTGACGTCGGTCGGTACATCAACGTGTGTCTGAGCTGGGACAGCAGATTGACACATTTCCAATTAAAAATTCTGGCAGAATTTTCAGATTTTTTACTTTTACCAGGTTTTAAAGCTACCTTTATCTTCAAATCTGGGGATAGAATTAACGGAATACCTCTAACTTTTACTTTTTGATGAAAATATATATAATTCATGTGATTCTGTGAAAACTCAAAATACAGAATATTTGGGTGCGTATGAGACTTTAAGAGTTAGCTAGACACGAAGAAACCTATTATATATTTCATCAAGGTTGGGTTAAATTTGAATAGGCCCAAAAATTCAATCCAAAAATTAGTATTGTGTACCAACGGGAGAGAAACAATTGAAGGAAGAATTAAATTTAGTTGTCAAATGTAAAAAAAAAAAAGTCTGCAGCTCGTTTTAATTTTTGGACGTTTATCAATCAGATATATGCCGAACTGTAGCAATTTACTTTGTATCAAAACATTCAGAAAGGAAGAGTTCAGGATAAAGCCTTGAATATTGCTGTTGGGAAGTTGTTTTCGTTTCACATTCTATAACTCATTGCTTAAAATCTCTGATTGGAAATTATCCTTCGCTAGCTGCTTCTGATCTGGGTTAGATGAGACATTTGTATGCAAACGTAGGGCCCTGAGTCAGTTGCATTCCCCATGCAAGTCAGTTACAAAATTGTCTTTAAATTCGATAAAATCGTTCATTACCAGTCTTGTGAACCTCTCACTCCAGCATGTGTAAATTGTGCATCTTGAAACTATAGACCCAATTCAAGTCACACCCTGAAACCACCGAACCAACTCGGGCGGTTTCTCAAAGTGAAATCGGCAAATGTCTGCGCTCAGATAAATGTTAGAGAAAGATATATATTGTCAACAAAAAATCGTACAAAATATCTGTTTGGTGGCTTGGAAAGCCAATGTTCTATATTTTCTTATCCAATTGCCGTTTGACTTCGTAAGCCTTTTACTTTGATGAACGTTTAAGAGAGTTAGCGCGTATGGGCTACATAGTTTTCGACGCTGACCTTTCACATCTGCATAGGACCGCGCCGTGGTTTCGTAGGTTGGACTGCTGCGTCCCTTTCCCACTACCCGGTAAAAGTTTAAATCTCCATGAGGAAGTTTAGGTATATAAGGGAAGATTTCCGGTGGGTGTGGATATTGTGGGGTGGTTATTTTCCGAGGCTTTATCCCAGGTTTTCAACTGCGCACCAGCTGCGCAAAGTCTTCTTATAAGTGAAATGCCATGTAAAATACAACTTTAAACATGAAATAAATAAATAAATAAATAAATAAATAAATAGATAAATAAAAAAAACAAATAAATAAATAAGATATCCCCATTTTAACGGAATTGGCTGGTGTTGAAAATGTCACAAGTAATTTTATTGATCGACATATTGGAACTACATTGATATATACCTCACATGGTTCAAATTGTGTTATACATAAGTATTGTAATTCCGAACACAGAACGATTCAACACAGTAAAATGACTTTTTCTATGTTCGGAATTCTACTACTTGTGTTTACACAAACTCATCAGTGGAACTATAGGCTTTTGGTTCAAATTGTTTATACAAAACTTTACAAGTCGTCAGCTTTCCTTAACATTGTATAACATCTGTTGCGTAACCGATAAGTTTTCACATTTTTTTCGGTAATACACGAAGAATGTTGCAGATGGAGATAGCAAGCACATTTCATCTAAATAAATAATATGATCGACAAACATACCAGCCAAATTACAGACAACACCAGCATGACATAAAGTCATGTTAAGTTCCATCTTCGCTAACCAAGGGTTTTATTACGAGTTACTATACATTACAACCCTTGGTGGATCAAGCATATACAAGAAGAATGTACAGAGTCTACAGAAGAATGTAGCCTCTGTTGAATGAGGTGATCGAGTTCACCGTTTAAAAATTACATTCAACCAACCAGATTACGCTTACAGCTTTCAAAAAGTCAATATGGCATCACCCAAACTACTCGATCGATAAACTCGATCAAAGATAACATTTGCCAGATATTCAGTTTTAGAAAGTTGACAGAAAACGAATACAGACCCGTAACGATCCGAAAAGATTTACCCTATCGCCTTAAAAAAAACAAGTCTGCACTGCGAGACATACCCCGTGGCCTGCAGCAAATACGAATCCTGTGGCTGCAGGCATAAATGTCGAAGTGTTGAGGCATGTGTTAATAATACCTGCATCAAGACCTTTGCATTTGAGCTGTGTGCATGTTTAAACAAATACAAATCATGTGGCTGCAGGCTTTGAAGCATGTATTAGAAGCATGTATTATTAGTACATGCCTCAAAGCCTTGACATTTGTGCTGTGTGCATTTATAAACTCAATTTTTAAGAAAACCATGGTATAATTGAAAATTCCGGCTCCAATAAGACTTGAGTAGTACTATCAGGTATATATTGCCCAATATTCAGAACAATCCTAACATTATTGACAGAGAAATAGTCCATTTAGTTAGTGTTACATCAACAAGAACAACGACAAGAACAAAAGCGCCAACAAGAGAGTGAGTAAGATCTAGACCCCGTTCACCAGGGGGTAAAAAACAGCACAAGACAGTCACTGCAACTTTCATTATTGACACTCGCCCCTTTTGACTATAGTGGTGTATTCCCATAATGTGCTATCTGATTGGTGCCTACAAGTTCCGAGGCAGCCAATCAATAGCGTGGCTTTATATTCTCGTTTTGTGCCTTCAATCCACCGAGGGGTGTAATGTAGAGTACCTCGGAATTAAACTCTTGTCTAGCGAAGATGGTTGAAAAGTTAAGAATGTACGCAGAAAAAAATAACAGGGGAGACTACTCCGCCTGGCTTCACATCGTTGCTGTCGTGGATGCGACGTTATATCATATACCCAACCTGGCCGTAAACTTCTGCTCTGTCATTCATTTGTAATAAAAACAAAACAAACAATAAGAAGGCTATACTAACGTGCAGAAAACTTCCATTAGTAAGGTAGGCCTAAACATTAAATTTCTTAAGAATATATATACATTGGTCAGTAGAATGTCTGACCTTGAAACCAATCTGAACACCTGTTGAACATAGGTGATCACTACATTGTTTTAAAATTACGCATTCGAGAATATTTGAAAGTACAGTTGCAGCCCATCTGCAACTGGGTCTGTAGTTATCTCATTTGGATATATTGTCTATTTTCTTTTTGATAACCTGCCTTCTGTTATGACAACATCAGTCAGGCTATCAGGTACACATCCATGTGGCAACTGATACAAAATATCGGCGGGAGCATATGTTTCATTCTGACCACACAACCTGTTAGCACTTGCTGCCTTGTTTCAAGTTAACCTGTTAACAATATAGAATATATCATCAGCGGACGTAACATGATAAAATCAGCAAAGGAATTCAGAGCACAATTCATATGTTTACTTGTAGTAACGGAATTGATTGAATGATTGATTGGTGTTTAACGCCGTGCTCAAGGCTATTTCACTTATATGACGGCGGTGTATTCCAACAGTAGGCAGCGACTAACACAACCAAACAATGTGGAGCCACTTTAAGTGTTAGCTCTGTTGGAAAGATATTGTTCCTCCAGGGCTAAGCAGGGCAGCATGACTATAAGCTTGTAACAAACTGCCCTTAGCACGAGAACGTAAAATAATTGAATAACTTCTCAAATTTATATTTCCACATTGGCCATTTCAGTTTCGCCTTTTACATTATGAACGCGGTTAGGTAAAGATCAAGTTAGAGTTGAGATGTGGTTAACATGATAGTGGTTCACCAGCGGCAAACATTTATTGACGTTCTCTCGGCAATTAAATGACTGTCAATATTTTAAAAGTTTGCTAGCCATAAATCATTCAGGACATTATATGGTGACAAAATCAAAGTAGTGGAATTTAACACGTATCATATCCGCGCTCCACGTTATGCAGACATGAAGGGTCTGTAAACATCCGGGTCAGAAAATGTCACCTCTAAATCCATCTGTGCCTCACCCGGACCTCTGTTACATAATGTTCAGACAGGAACAGTATTTGGGGATTAAGAATGCATCAAAGACCATTGGCGGAAAGGAGTACAAGTCCCAGACTAGTAGATACTCTGTGGATTTATGAAGAACACATTGCCCTCCCCCAGTCAAGCACTCCCTGGCAAGTCAAAATATCTCATTATGGGCAATTCGGATAATAATGGATGGCGGGTGTTAACTGTTCTCCTGTTATTTGTAAACTTCGTGCAATCTGAACATCTAATGAAAATGGTTTGTTTGGTGCTTATATTGTACTCACGTGAATTTCTCGTCTTTGGTGGAAAACCGAAAAGAAAACTGGTAAAACATTCCCCACGATCTCCTCCGCTACATGTAAATTGCGCTATATACCTGTTAGATCGCAGACGGACTCGAACCTGTACGGTACATAGAAGGCAGTTTAACAGACTGAAGCTTTAACCAATAACCTAAATCCCCAACAAATTTGACCTACAGGGATCAAGCTTAAAGTTATTTATTCAATTTATAAATGTGATTTTTTAGTTATATTAATGAGTTATATTTTTCGGTAGTCTCAGGTCAGAACTTCATAATTTCAAGATCGTGTGTCTACTCTAAGTCTTTTTAGCCTTTGCATAACTAGCAGTTTGTTAAGTGTAAAAGGGGTCGAATTGTTGAGGATTTTCGGTAGCCATGGCGCGGTTCCTCCAGAGAATGACTTCCTATATCTAAGCTATGCCATTGCTGTTTCTGTTTTAAGGCTAAAAATTACCAAACATATACTTCAGTACATAGAGCACGCCTAATAGGTTTAGAATACGACATTCTGAGTGTTATGGCATTTCATAACATTGTTATAATGTATTCAACAGGGATGGAAGCAGCTTTGTAAACTAAGGCCTCGACGCGCCGTGGATCACTGGTAACACATTGGACTTACTTCCCTACAATGTACCACAAGCTAATAGGTTCGAGTCAACCTTAGCTTTAACACCCGGGTATATAGGTATATACAGGAAATTTCCGGTGACTGCGGAGATCGAGGTGTGGTTTCACAAGGCTTCTTTCCGCATACCTCCTAACACCGGCAATGCAGTCGTGCTATACGCGACATATCGTTTTGTAACATGTTTCTCCTCTCGGAACATAAATACTCAAACTAACAAATTACATTTAATTACTGTTCTTCTGCAGCACATTAAGATATAACGACAAAATCTACGGCGACCGAAATGTTTTAATTAGTTTAGTTACAAAAAGGTTAGAATTCTACATATAATAACTTGCTTTGTCGACTGATGCTAACTTTCCGATATAGATTAAGAAATTAATAAGAATAGCTGAGGGTGGGTTTAAAATAGACACTCACGGTAGAGTACAGTTGGCCACCTTAACCCATTGGTACATACCGATTTAGGTCAGGTGCACCAGCCATTTAACCACACCATGCACGTTTGTCATCCATTTAAATATCACAAATTTCGTCGTCCTGGGAAACGTGTAAAATTATTTTCTGTATTAAAAGTACAATGGGCTAAACAAAGACAAAGAAAAGACTCACAAACGCAGCTTGATCGTGAATACAAAAGTTTGCCCAAGATGATATGAAAATGAACTTGTTATATGAATATATAAATGAATTAGATGTATATAGATAGTATAAAATATACTTTGAGCGATTTTCAGGAGGTAGACCTTAAGATTGTAAAAGCCTTACAAAGCAGGCCAGTCAACCGTTACATTACTTATAATAATGTAATCAATCTGGAAGAAATACTATGGAAGTTTTGAGTCTTTAATCCAATGGAACAGTGTTTACTTTACCTCAATGAATCGGGTAGCGAGTAAATTCTTATATAACCTGAAATTAAATGTCGAAATGCTGAATTGTTGATGGTATCGTTGTACTCACATTGGACAGAGATCCGCGTCTCCATTACCACGCTTAGTGCGTATGTGAATCGCTCTTTCTCTCTTGAAGAAACCTCGATAAATACGTTTTATTTGGTGGCATCCTCTGTGGCTAAGTTGCGGGCGTGTGGGCTGTAATGGGGGACATACCTCAAAAGACAGTTGGAAATAATAGCTCCTGCAGTCCGAATAACAGTGAGTGTCTTGAGATAAATTCCCTGATGTACTACAATATACACATGGTAGTAGCAAGGATATGGCAATAATACGAAACCCAATCGTCAGGGAGTCTACAAACAAAAGTTCAGCGCATTTATTTTACAATGATGAAATGATAAAAATTAATTGAGTTGCAATGTCACGTATGATTAGACTATTTAACAATGTAAGCCACTGTGAGAAATTATCTTACACAAAGTTTAAATCAGTTTGTGTTTGTGGTTAAAGGTAACCAGTGTGGATGACTCAAATATAGTTTACCTGGTCAGTGTAAGGGCTGGGGAGGAACACAGATGGAGACATGCGATTTTTTCTCTTCAATGAAATTTATTTATCATTTGGCCACCTTTGTTTAAGATATAAGAAAATCCCTGTATACGTTTGTGTAGGAGTAGTTTTACCTTGAGCGAAACTTCGCGTTAATAGTGTTCAATATTGCAGTGGGGTCATTAGGTGTGTTTAGGGTTAGAAATGACTGACCATTTACCGCCTGATCTCAATAGAAACCTTCTATCTGAGGCCAGTGGGGAATGTGAACCGGGTCAAAAAGTCAACTTATTTAGTCAACAAAACACCCCTGAATTCCTGACTGATTAACCTGAGTTTTATAAAGCTGTGCCGCTCGACCAAGCGTTAGCTTTTAGCACGTTATTGTGTTTAAGGCGTTTTAAGGTTAACATATCTAAGCAATAGTTAGTTGATAACGAGTACTAGGTATGATTCGTTGCACAAAATTGACAAATATACCCAACAATTCGAAAACAAAATTTCATTTTAAAGGAATACCCTACACGATTGTCAGTAGTAACGTTAAATTAACACAGACTACACCTAATGACAGAAGTATAATTGAATGGACATAGCTTACGCCAAATGAAACTAAAATAATTTAATGAGCATCGACTACACCAAGTAGCATGCTCTACGCTAAATGATAATATTATCATTTAATGAGCATAGATTACACCAAAATGACCATACTATCATTTAATGAGCATAGACGACACCAAATGACAGTAGTTTCGTTTGAAAAACTTAGTTTAGTTTGTCAAATGACAATATCATTTAACGCTCTCATCAATAGAGGCATGTTGGAACTATTGTTGAGGTCTGTTTAGATAGATTATTTAAGCCTTGAATAATTTCTGGAATGGAAAGATAAATTTACTTAATATGATGAATTAATTCATTCGGATAGCTTATCGCATCCCTCCGCTGCGAGAGAAAACATTCATAAAAACGATTTCTGGTTGCCCTTTTACGAATGACTATTCTTAAATAGTCTAGTGGAGGTGTCAGGAGGGACAGGTCATGCTGCAGTTGTTTATGTGGTATCTAAGGCCGGGTTCGTGTAAACTGGTTGTATGTCATTACTTTCTAGCGAGCCAATCAGAGTTTGTGAGAAGATTTACCTCCCCTAATTTACCAGCAGCTGAAACAATGGGCCTGTATATACAAATAGCCGTTGATCTATTCACTGCTATGACTAGATTTGAATAATGCACTGACGAGCTAACTTGAACATTGAATAGTAAACTCAAATGTTTATTTGGTTTATTTGACTAATAGTTATATATTATAAAATAAATGTTGTATAATATAAAGGTATTGTTTTGAACCATATTTAAAGAGGTTCGGTCTGAACGTGTTAGTTGAATTTAACATCTTGTCGCCTCTAATTCAATATACATGCAAGATATAGTGCCAGAATCCAG
>JAVFBZ010017442.1:0-11695 GCA_032466195.1 Katharina tunicata | reverse complement strand
GGTTCTTCTCGTCAAGGTTTATACTTTATGGTTCTTCTCGTCAAGGTTTATACTTTATGGTTCTTCTCGTCAAGGTTGATACTTTATGGTTCTTCTCGTCAAGGTTTATACTTTATGGTTCTTCTCGTCAAGGTTTATACTTTATGATACTTCTTAATAAAAAATATGCTTCATAAAAATATATACTTTATTGTTTTTCTCGTGAATAGATATAGTTAATTGTTCTCCTCGTGTAAAGTTATACTTTATTGTTCTTCTCATGAAAATATATACTTCATTGTTCCTCACATCAAACGATAAACTTTATTGTTCTTCTCGTGAAAAGATAAACATCATTGTTTTTCTTATCAAAATAAATACTTCATTGTTCTTCTCGTCAAAAGATAAATTTTATGAAGTTTCTTATCAAATGAAATAATTTGTTGCTATAAGGTGCGCACTATTATCACTTTGGGTGATTTTATTGGAGTAATATTTGAAGCACGTCACAAATATGAAAAGGTTAAGCCATTACCACACCGTAAGACAGTTTTTGGACTAAGTACAATTGTGATACGAACATTACTGTGATATAAATTATATAGACGTAAAATTGTGTAGGCCCATATCAGCCCACTCGCTGCTGTTGCTCTAGCAATCCTTGTGATCAGCAAGTGTCCGTGTAGTTGAAGTAATAGGGCCTGTAAGTCATGTGATGCAAGAGATTTCACGAGATTCGTTCCACTTCCGGATACATGTTACTTTTGTTTTAGTCATAACTTAACACAATCACATTGGAAGTTAAAGAGATGGCAATTGTCCTATAACTGCACAAAGTAAAATAAATTATCGTTCTGAAAAAACCCTTTTCCACACATACGGCCACAGTTTCAAGGATGCACCCGTATGTCAAATTCAAGCGGACGAGACTTACATGGCCTGATCCCACTCTTAACAGCCTATGGGGGGAGAGGGGTCTGACAATTCGTTCCAACAGTAGGACTATACATTTGTTATATGTGGTCATAATACATTTTTTAAATTGTTTTTCTCGTCAGTGCTGTTGTTCCCCAAAAAATAGTTTTGTTCTCATCAGAAGACACTCGTATTCATTCTTTTGTTGGCGGAACAAATGTCTTGCAATTTTGTTCTCAGAACTGTTCTCCGTCCCACCTCCTTTAGTTAATAAACGCTCTGAAGCTGAACACTGATTCAATCCGTGTTGTATATTGTCGTTGGGGAAAGCTATAACACCATATTATATCAGCCAGATCGTTCATAAGCCATGTCATTGTGTTAAAGCATCTTACGGCGCTGACTATTTGGAGGTTGTGGAGACCGATGAAGGAATCAAGGCCGCTAAAGTAGGCGAGGTATTGCCCTCAGACGGTACAAGTGGGGCTGGCTTGTCTTCGCCCACTGGGCTGGAATTGTTTTGGACTACTGGACTGCTTTGATTCATTCTGGCTTTCATCTGTGTTATGATTGTGGTCAACACCTGCACAGACGTCCCTAAGTTATCTACATCCTTCTTACAGTCCATGATATCTTTCTGGAATGAAGATCTCCCTGTCACCACGTCCTGTCGACACTGTTCGATCTCACGACCTCTCATATCTAAAGCGTTCGCCATTTCCCGCCTTATTTTTAACAGGTCTGTCTTCAAATTGTCGTCTGCGATGAGAGAAGCAGAGAGTTTAACAGATCAAAAATATAGACACAAAATGAGAAAGCTAAGGAAAAATAATTTGTGAGTTTTTGTTTATTATTTTTTTTCTTTGTTTGAAGTTTTGGACAGTTTTTCTTATTGACTACATTAACATATGGAAGCTTATTAGTGTCACGATGTAAAACAATATTTTGGTACCACCTACATAGGAGTTACTATTAAATGCGTAGGACTTAAGCGCTGTATCATACGTAGGACATACGTCGTATCGTCTATGTAGGACTAATTACCAACTACGTACATGTAGGACTTACTATCACCAACGTAGGACTTACTATCACCTACGTATGACTTTTTAGTACATACGTGATAGTTACTATCATCTACGTAAGACTTACTATCATCTACATGTGTACGTAGGACTTACTATCACCTATGTAGGACTTACTATCACCTACGTAGGACTTAAGCGCTATATCCTACGTAGGACATACGCCGTATCTTCTATGTAGGACTAATAATCAACTACGTAGGACTTACTATCACCAACGTAGGACTAACTATTACCTACGTATGACTAACTATCACCTACGTTTGACTTATTAGTACCTACGTAGGAGTTACTTTCATCTACGTAAGACTCACTATCACATACGTAGGACTTATTATCACCTATGTAGGACTTATTATCACCTACGTAGGACTTAGTATCACCTATATAAGACTTACTAACATCTACGTAGGACATACTTTTACCTACGTATGACTTATTTTCACATACGTAGGACTTATTATCACCTACGTAGGACTTATTATCACCTACGTATGACTTACTAACAGCTATGTAGGACTTACTTACACCTACGTAGGGCGTATTATCACCTACCGAAGTCCTACATAGGTGTTGGTAAGTCCTACGTAAGTGATAATGAGTCTTATGTAGAAGATACGTCGTATTCCTACGTAGGAGATAGCGATTAAGTCCTACGTATGTTATAGTAAGTCCTACGTACGTCATGGTAAGTTTTACGTAGTTGATAGTAAGTCCTACGTAGTTGATGGTAACTCCGACGTTGGTGATACCAAAATATTTTATAAATCGGAACACTAATAAACAATGATTTGCTACTCTATATTAGGCTTGAAATTGATTTTTTCGCAGAACTTAATTTTCCTTTCAAACTGGAGCAAAAGTAAAACGGCTTTCAGCAACGCTTTCTCGGCTGTTTAGGAGAATAACACGAAACATGTCGACAAAGTTATTTCCTCTAGCCGTTGATGAACCCGTTCGGGAGTTTAAGTCGGTACATCGCACATTGACACGATAAGGAATTATCCTAGTATAAAGTATCCGTAGAATATTCCAAAGCTCTATTGGGATCTTTAGGGATATTAACCCGAAGTATGGAATGATCTATTGACATTCATCAACGGCGTTGAAGCTCTCACAAACACGGATTGATGAAAGAGTGCCCTATAACAAGAACTATTGGTCGCTCCGACGACTATTATTCGATGTGGAATCCTGGGTTATTTGTAATAAACAAAGTAAAGATCCATTCCGCTTGCCGTTTGCTATTTATAGCTAGAGATTTAGAGAATTAGATAATTTGAAACTGGGCAAAACCAACGAAAATCAGATGCTGCGCAGTCTACGTCGCATGACACGTATAACGGAACTGAGAAAACTTATTGCCGTTGATGTTTGTTACTGGCTTGTTTCATACTTCGCGTTAATAGACTTCTGATAATACTTAATCTCCTATTCCTAAAGAGCCTTGGAATACTTACAATGATAGAGTGAAGGCTATTTAACTAAAGACCGCCTCTTTCTGGACAAATTGAACATTTCAATTGCTCTGCACACAAATATTTATATGGTTATTGTTTCATATTTGTGTTCTGCTTGCAGTCAGGTGTTGATTTCCTTCAGCTCGTAAGTAAGCCGTTGTCGAGGGTTTTTCATATCTAATTATACCTTGTCACCAACCCTAATTTGTGGAGTTTTCGTGACATCAATTATCATTTATATTGAATCCAAGCTACTTTATAGAAATACCTTCCAAAACAGTTCGTTCGCTGTACGGATTTGTCGGATATAGTCACAATCCAGTATATATCATGTGACAAATGTAGTAAATCATACTAAGTGGTTGATGACAAGATATACATTAATTTTCCTCTGCTAAAGATGGTTAACCAACACACATATTGCTCGTATACATATAATACGGCTCTTGACAAAACTCTAATAAGAATAGTTAAAAAGTAAAGCCGATAACTCACCGTCGTTATCGTCGTCTTGAGATGATGTGGAGTCGCTGATGAACCGCCTGACTAATCGAGATATTACAGACTGGAGAAAAAGTAAAGACAACTATTTAAATATGAGCATTTTCGTACATGCATGTAGTATTGGGAGACACAAATTATAAAAAAAGACTATGCATTTTGTGTTTGCCTTTAATTGTCGTTTTAACTCTTTTACTTTATGTTAACCGGCCCTTTTAAAGACGTTTTGAAGCATCGTTTTTGCAGGAAGACGGCCACAATCATTCTTTATACACATTGAAGTGGTACAATTTAAAGTTTGTTATTAAAACAACAAGAAAACATAATACATAATGTCAGCATGGAAATTATAAAATAAAATTCAAATGTATGTTAAGACAATTTGACAAGAACAGCTGTTATTGTTTATTCGAGAATATAGTGAAGGCGCATTACAAACCTTGTATTTTAACAAGTCCGGATGATCGAGTGGCATGTCAGATTTAAGAGTGGGGTCAGAGGTCGCTGTCTCAGTTTCGTCTCTATCATTGACTTTGGTTTTGTCGGCGTCCGTTATTACCAGGTCTGTAGACGACGATGTGTGCTTCTCCTGAAGGCAACATACAAATAGTATACACACTTTTATCCGGAAAGTATAACGTTATGGCCTGAAAGCTGGCATAGCACAAACGGATTTCTCAATCCGGTGAACGATTTTTTTCTATCACGAGTTACTAGACTTTTTGAAAAACTGTCATTGTTCGTACAATACTTTTGTCGTTCTCAAGAGATTAACTCTAAATTCTATCTCTTATTAAATTTTCTAGGAAATAATTAGAATAACTGCTTAAGCAGGAATTTGGTAGTTCCACATTTTCTTGAGTGACTTCGTAACATTCATTTGTAAACAAATCAAGAATGTTCCTGCTGAAATGTTTTGTTTTGTTTTCAATTTTGTAAATATTTATGTGTATGTTTGGTAGAAAAAATTGTCGTTTTTGGTCTAAACAACTTTAACCTTAGATGCAGATATCTGTATCGTTATTAGTCTACTACGTAATCCATATACAACGATAATGAACAAAAATGTGTAATTTTAGATTTGACACTTATCGGTTTTAACTTGTCCAATTAAGTGATTTTCAATTTTGTTTGGTAAATTTAACTTTCAGAGATATTTTATGTCTCAAAAATGAGCACCTCGCGCATTAGTATAATGTTAAGGTAATTTTATTTGTCAACAAGGGGAGCAAGATGGCGGTTAAATTTGAAAATCTCCATCAATCACTCGACTTTTGTTATGAAATTACTGCCGCATAGCGAGTTTTTTACACTCAGAAGTTACTTCAAATTCATGTTTTTAATAAAAACTACACAAAAAATTGAAGAAAATGCATACTTATTATCGAATAGGACGGTAAGTTTCAAATAAGTGCTCCGCATTGCCCTGTACCATGCGGGAATTACAATGTTTTAGCATGGCACAGTTCTGTGGCTACTTTAACCTAAGGTCAAAACAAAATATTTGCTTAGATTGAAAGTTTACTTATTCGATGTATGAACTGGCTGAAAATAAAATTATTACAAACTGTGTCCAAGATGTATATAGTAAACCATGAAAAGACATACCGAGGCGGCCTTGACGTCATTAGTTTTGTTCTCCCGTTTACAACAACACCGGAACAGGGAACCGAACATATAGAAGACAGATTTTGGTGTAGGGATGATGTTAAGTGGAACCGGAAGTGTTGCCCCCGGGGTCATGTAGTCAAAGAATAACTGAGTTCGGGAAAACTTCCACTCGACATCAGCGTCATCCTGTGAAATGACAATAGTTCGTTTCATTTAATATGTATTTTACAGTATTGGAAACAGATACATCCCTAAATATACTCCCAAATTAATAATTCAAAAATGTTAGACCGTAAAACCAGTAAGCCACACCTATAATGTTTGAAATATAAAAGGTCTAGAATTTCTAACAATTTTACTGGATGTATTATATCTCAGTTCCTTGCAATCTCCAATAGCCGCTTTATCCAGAAACAAAGTACAGGCCTTTTCGGACCAATATTCACAGCTTGAAACTTTTAGTCCCGGCGAAGTCATTAGTTATTTATTAGTGACAGTATTTTTTAAATTTTCATTAAGTTTTATTTCTCTTGAACACCCAAATATATTAAATTGATACTGGCACTAAGAACGTGACGGTTCATATTGTCACCAAACCCAGTAAGCAAACTATTTATTATTGACAGCTACAAGCTGTATTTGCTTGTCCGCAAGAGGCCGTGCAGCTTACGGGCACATATACTTTGACTTTGGTAGCAGCGGCTAATAACATTAAAACATTAAATAAACAAAATAAAACAATTATTTTCTGTGCATATATAGTCGTCAGCCCTGTCCGTCGGCCTGTCGGTCCGTCGGTCCACAATTGTTGTGGACAGGATAGGGAGCGGGATTCTCGAGGGATGTTAATGAAACTTGCCATGACGGTGTATATCAATACAAGGAAGAAGCCTATCGAAATTCAGAGTTTTCCGATTTGTATTTACTGAGTTATTGCCGTTGGCTTCGAAACCTTGATGACAATGTACGGAGCATAGTTCCTTATGGAATTAAATGAAACTTGCTATGGTTGTGTATATCAGCATAAGGAAGAAGCCTATCGAAATTCAGAGTTTTCCGTATTTACTGAGTTATTGCCCTTGACGTCGAAACCTTGTGGACACTGTACAGAGCATAGTTCCTTATGGAATTGAATGAAACTTGCTATGGTTGTGCATATCAGCATAAGGAAGAAGCCTATCGACATTCAGAGTTTTCCGTATTTACTGAGTAATTGTCCTTGACTTTGAAACCTTGTGGACACTGTACAGAGCAAAGTTCCTTGTGGAATTGAATAAAACTTGCAATGGTTGTGTATATCAGCATAAGGAGGAAGCCTATCGAAATTCAGAGTTTTCCGTATTTACAGAGTTATTGGCCTTGGCTTCGAAACATTGTGGGCACTGTACAAGCGAGAACCGTTCAATATTTTAAAACCAAACTTTATATTTACTTCAATCAGGTACTTTAATGGTGCCTTTTGCGATTTTTAAGTTTCTAAAGTGCATACCTTATTTGCATATTGCAATCTTATAGGCCAAAGGTTAATATGTTCCATATTTCAATTTCTGGAAACTTCTTTACATATTTTGATAATACTTTACTTGATTGTTACAATTGACATAAGGATGTGTAGCGACCACCCCAGTGTCAATATCTCCAAAAATTAGACTGTTGTCCGTACATATCTGTTCCGGGCTATATCTTCTTAACTTCTGTGTGCATTTTGATAATACTTTACCAGATTGTAACACATGCCATAAGGATGTATCGCGACCAACACTCAACACTAAGGTCAAGGTCATGTATCTCCAGTAAATTTATTCATGTATTTCTTGAAAAAATATAGTTGTAGCTTATGACCAAATATGTGGCATTTAGCTATTTTACTGAGATCTGAACTGATGATAGGAAATAAGTACATATAGTTCCGTCATTAATTCAAACTGGGCCATGATTGACCCCTCCCTCACTCCCTCGGGTTAATATTTAATATTGTGCTAGCTCTGAAGGCAACCTGACAAGCTGCTTTATAGTGTGATTGTTGGATGTAACAACCAAATAAATTTGATGTAGAGTAGGTATTGATTGGTAAATTATAAAGACAAATCATTAGTGTTAATCTATATTAAAATCAATCTGAAGTTATTAAAGAGGCTATTCCGCAGAATTTCGGCCAAAAATTAACTGAAACGAATTAAACCGGAATCTCTATATGTTTCTGGTATGACTCAAAGTATAACCTTTCATAAAATATCGCCATCATGAATGTGCGATGTACCGTATTAAAATAATAACAAAGTTTGTAAAAATATATAATGCGACCCGCATTACGATGTCTAATGTATGTACGAAGGTTAATGAGCCCTGCCTTATACAGAGGCGAGTCCGTGGCTCGGGTTACTATGTGAATACATTATCACAAGTGCTACAGCTGATCGAACGTCGCGTGACTACATGGACCGCCTCACTGACATAGTATAGGTCAATGGCTCGCCTTGGCGTTGAATATTCATGAGGAAGGCAGCCACGAAACGTCATTTGTGCATATCAAAAAAAATCGTCAAAATAGTTTGAATCCGTATTATGTACAGGAAAGTGTTTGAATTTCGCGAAACTATGATAAAGCTTCATACCAAAATTCTGCGGTATAGCCACTTAAAATATACTGATATATATTATTGAAGTCCCTCCATTGAGAATGTCACTATTCTAAAAATAGAATCATTTAGATGCTTATCGTGTTTACTAACTAACAAATAGGTATCGTGGGTTGTAATAAAAGCTAAAATTCCACAAGCATCAAGATTTAGGACTTGGATCAAGCTCATGACAAGAGTGATTTATTTTCATTGTATGTACACCTTAGTTCCTAAAATATATCATTTTACGATTGCCATTGGTGATGTGGGCGTATTACAATTTCCATCGCCTTTTTTTTTTTTTTTGGAAAAGTCACGAAACCCATGGTTAAGGACTATTTTATAGATTCTGGTGTAGGGCAGTGTAAGCATAAATGGTTCGCTATTCTTGCAGCAAAACAGACCAATTCGCAAATACTTTATAATTTATATTGTCGTCGAAGGTGAAAAGCAGACAAGAAAGGGAAATCTCTGCGGATAGGTATTTTCGGCTGGACTTACTTGTATTTGACTGAAGGAAAGACTCATCATGGCAATCAGCATGTTGAGGAGAACGATCACACACGTGATCATGAAGATGCCATACATTAGGAATCCAATATTTTGAGTGAAAGGAAAATCTTTGAATGTGTCTATTTCCATGGCGTCTCTCTCCCCCATACCGAACAAAGACCAGAAACAGTACTTAAAGGCCGAATTTAAGCTGAAAATAGATATAAGAATATTTAACTAATTCGCATGTGAGTCGGGCTAAAAGTCCGCGGTTAAAGAAATTAGGCTTAGGAAAGATTGCCGTGGCTTAAGAGATCGCAGTTGGATTTTTGTGCGATTTCGTCACAGTTTTCCTCAAACACACCGCAGTGCAAATTCGTCGTTTAAGTGAAATACCCTAGGGTTCGGCGTCAAACACCAATCATAAAACACTATACAGAAGAAAAAAACAGGTATGAAGAGGTAACGTACTCTCCGAAATAAGCCTCGGCTACAGTAGCGGGATGGGTCTCCAACTCTACAGACTGCCTAGACGACTCTCCATAAAAACAGTAAAGGTTAGCCAGGCCGACCATGAAAGCGAGGAAGACCAGTCCGAATAAACCCATGAAGCGTAGAATATCCTGTACAAAAAAAACACACACACACACACACACAAATCAAATATTATGGATGCGCTGTATTTGTTACCCTCATTATGACCTGAAACTGTAGTTTCAACTCAAACATAAACTGCATTCTCAAGTCAAACATAAACTGTATTCTCAACTCCAACATAAACTGTATTCTCAAGTCAAACATAAACTGTATCCTCAAGTCATCATAAACTGTATTCTCAACTCAAACATAAACTGTATTCTCATCTCAAACATAAACTGTACTCTCAAGTTAAACATAAACTGTATTCTCAAGTAATCATCAACTGTTTTCTCAAAGCAAACATAAACTGTATTCTCAACTCAAACATAAACTGTATTTTCAATTTAAACATAAACTGCTTTCTCAAGTTAAACATAAACTGTATTCTGCAGCCATCATAAACTGTATTCTCAACTCAAATATAAACTGTTTTTCTAACTCAAACATAAACTGTATTTTCAAGTCATCATGAACTGTATTTTCAAGTCATCATAAACCGTATTCTCAAGCCAAACATAAACTGTATTATAAAGTCAAATATAATCCGTATTCTCAATTCAAACATAAACTGCATTCTCAACTCAAACATAAACTGTTTTCACGAGTCATCATAAACTGTATTTGCAAATCATCATAAACTGTTTTCTCAAGTCAAACATAAACTGTATTCTCGTCAAACATAAACTGTATTCTCAAGTCAATTATAAACTGTATTCTCAACTCAAACATAAACTGTATTCTCAACTCAAACGAAACATTACTTTAATAGACATCTGTTCACATTTGCAGTTGGGTAAAAACAAATACACCGACATGTAAAGCATAACAAACACACAAATACACCTACCTGTAAATCATAAAAGGCAATAATGTGTGCATAGCCAAAACAGCTAAATAGATTGATAGCCATTTTACTGTTAAAATCGATTTATAATTTCTAGGTACATTGTTAGGAGACGTTTCGGCCTAAATGCTTACCATCTAGGCCGATATACCTGTTAACATGTTAAATATCACTATAAACTAAAATGGGTTTAACATATGTTTACCTTGATCATAATTCCGAATGAAATCTGAAGAGTTCCCAAAGCTTCAAAGGCGGGTAATACAGCGGCAAATCGAACGAAGTCTAACACGTTAGCTATTGCAAACAACCCTTCACAAATAACAATCGAGTCGTACTGATCCCAGTAATAACGATCTAAAAAAAGAACATTGATTTATTGGAATAACAAAAGATATTATGGATAAACAACTTCTGGTATATTTTTTGGTATATTTTTGGCGCAACGTTTTGGTCTAGATGCTAAGAAAAATTTCAAGCTAAGATCGTGTTGGTTGGTTAGTTGGTTTTCACTGACTGATTTCATTGATTTGTTGATTAATTGATTTAATAATTGATTGATTTTACAGGAATTGGGCATCAGAAAAGCCATCTTTGAGGTGACCAGTTTATGTGGTCTCCTTCACTTATTACACTCAAGAATAACGTAAGTACGGGGTAAAACTTAATTAAACCCTCTAACAAATCTCTTTGTTTTGTTCGTTCGTGTGTTAGTTTTTCTTTTTTTCTTTCATTTTTGATGTATGTCTCCACTGATTTGCATATATAGAAGGTGTTGTAGACAATATTACAGGAATAAAAACTTCGTTTAGAGTACACTTTTATTATTTTATTTTCTGGGGTCGGTTGTTCAAAGCTCTGTTAGTTTTTGCCATACTACAATAGGCTCGTACCTTTCTCCAGATTGTGAAGAATATCAGCACTAATTTAAAGACAGGCCATCTTTGTTGTTGTCGCAGAAATACTTCCGCAAAAAAGTTATTTAACTGATTTCAAGAAAACCGATCAAAAAAAGTAGTCATAGGGCCGATTCAATTTGAAGTCTGTAAAAGGCAGAAACAATAGCTAAAATCGCGAGTCAGAACCATCTAATACCATCTTTGAAAATGAGTTGTTGCCTCACAAAGAAAATGAAGTCACGTCATATTCGAAATTCTTTGCTACGTACAGTCATGTAACTGGCCGCAAAGTTTACAGAGCTTCGAACAACGGGCCCCTCTTTAGCTTATTGTATATAAAACAGTTGAATAAATCTTCGTTATAGGCGCACCATTTTAAACCTCTCATAGGGTACATATAGAACTCACGTATTTATTTGATTTGCGGATATGTCAATTACATGACGGCTTAGAACTAACGATGTATGGTGGAAACCCGAGCAGAGGCGAGTCGCGATCACCGCAGCAACTGCATGCTACTTTCGCTTCTATGTTTTTATATAAAAGTACAGAAAGAAAATTGTGCTTGCCTCCACCGGGATTCGCTTATATATATATTTTTGTCAAGAGTAATCACACTGGCACAGGGATATCGACTTATTAAAGCCGA
>JAVFBZ010017431.1:0-11695 GCA_032466195.1 Katharina tunicata | reverse complement strand
ATTATCCCGCTTTGTATTGAAGAGATAATTCTATTAATATTTCGCCTATGCGTTTCTTTTTTGACAGAGTATATATACCTTATACTGAACAGGTTTCCTTAAAATTAAGAAATCTGAAATTCATACTGATTTTATTTAACTCGATTTTCCGAGAAAAAACAAAAATTGTAATAAATCTGCTTTTAGCAAGCGACAATAGCATGAAGAGGATGATCCTATTTTCATATATTACAGAATTAGCGATATCTGTACTTCTGTGAAATAAGAGATATTTCCTAATATATTAGAACAAATGTTTAAAAGTTTGATTGGGGTTGTACGCCGTATTGAAGGTTATTTCATTCATATGACGGCTTGTCAACTCGATGAGTGATGAAAACCACAGGTTATTGCATTAGCAACACACAATACATCACAGGACATTTACAAGACGAAAGCATGACATCACAACCAATCCGCTTCCTGATCCCTTTAGTATGGAAGCCGGATGAGGTCATGTCGCTCGTCCCCGACGGTCGCTTATGTCCCACAATGCATGTGCACTTCTAATTTCCTTTCGCTCTCCGAATTCAAGTGATTTCCCAAACAAACATACACACACATATCTATACCTACTACAAGTTCGATTTATAAACATTAACACTATAGAACGTTTGTACACAAGTAAGTGTTTCCAAATATTAAAATAAGTTTTTTACATCATAAATTTGGGAGCATTTCTTGTTTTCAAAAACATATTTAGAAGTGAACAGTAACATTTTGAATACAGGCTGTAAGTTTATGAGGATAGCAGTGGATGTAAAGGTGAAATAAGGAATGATGTCAGACTTAAACAACATATACAGCACACATGGACCCACAATGGGAGGTTTGTCTGGGTTATATCTACAACACACATGGAAGTGTTCGTCCATTGTTATGTGCCCTATATGATCCATATCATGTGTGAATTGGAATCTACTGAAATACCGCTACAGATCTTTGTGGAAATAAGTTTAGTAGAATGTGACTATTTTCATAATTTTTTCTCACCAGCCATTAAAACTAGCAATGTCCACACTGATACAATTATGTGGCTTTTTTTCGCACTCTTTATATACAACAAAATTGGGAAGATTGTCATAGCACTAAGTCAACATTGCATATAATCTTGACAATATTGCAAAGATATATTTTTAATACCATGAATTTTATAGAAAATACAGAGTGCAAAGAAATGTAGAAAAAAGTCGACGACTCGAGATCCAAATAAAATCTCGAGTTGTCGATGGCTGCAATGAGCTTCCATACTGCCTGATATTGGCCGAGTTATTGGCGCAATCCATCACTATTGGCCCTGTTCCGATTCAGACCGTTTTGTTCATGTAATACAAGTTAATAAATGAACTTATAAATATAAGTATCGGTCTGCCATATTGGATCTCGTGCCAATATGGCAGACCTCGTACCTGTAAAAGGGCAAATATGGAAAATCTTGATTAATAACATTATTTACTAACAAAATAAATAGATAAATAAATAAATAAATAAATAAATATCACCCTATGCTATAATCACCTGTCATGCATTGGATTCCATGTAGGTCTACTTTACCTACATATCCCCCTATCTCCTTGTTCATTCATTTCGGTCATTTTATAATCTCACTACATTCACGATTTAAGTTGCATGCAGCACTACTTTCCCTGGCCACTATTATGTGTGTAAGCCAAGTTGGCGAAGGGACCTTTCGTTGACGTCTCTGTCACAGGTCAAGTAAAGGGCACAAGTACTCGGCACAGAGCAACTGTTCTATCACTTAAACATCGATACGGTGGGTTAATGTTTGATTAAATATAGCACGAATTATTCGTATTTTACAAATCAAAATGCAACGAAAAAAAGTTAAACCTAACGACTACCGTCTATTTCCCAAAGATAAGTTGGTGATTAATATTTACAAACAAGAAACATAGCAAAATTGTGTTACAGCCTAGGAACAGTAAAAAGCTTTCCGGTTTGCTATCCATAGGCAGACCAGCTCCAAGCACTAGAACCATTCTCGAGACGTCTTCAACAAAGTGATGAACAAAAAGGAAAAACATGTTTTAGGGAAATCAAAAATTTACAAAACTGCTTCAAAAGTGCCAAGTGGCTAATAAAATCTCATAAAAGAGTGTATGTTGATATTTATATTTCAAAATAGACGTAACTAAATAGCATGTTTAACTAGCAGCGTACTGGTTAAGTGCGAATCAAACATAACATAGTTTAATATGTAAAATCCAACGTTTCTTGATTGTGAAGGTAATAACTTCATACCTTTGTACGTGTATTAAATGGTTCCACAAGTAACATGAGGTATACACGTTATTTATAGACAATGTTGCAAATGACTGGTCTAGATATGAGGTTTGTGACGGAAAAGAGGACATATCAGTGCCTGTTAACAACCATCTGTGATCTATTAGATACAAATATATCAACATATTAATCACACAACTGGTTGAAAAGTTTAAAAGCATCGACTCGGGGAAAACAGAAGATCTTAAACGGACAATCAGAGAATGAAACTATTCAACTATTGCTCTACTTTGTAAAACTATTCAACGGTTTAGATTTTAAACATTTTCGCTAGATCTCCTTTATCAGGGTATGCCGGAAGAAAGTCCAAACGCTATTTACAAAATATTAAAACCGACAACACAAGTAAAACAAGTGAGGAACCATGGGCAGGAGATGTTTGCATTAGAAACACACAATACATCACAGGACATTTACAAGACGAAAGCATGACACCACAACCAATCCGCTTCCGGAAGCCGGATTAGGTCATGTCGCTCGCCCCAGACGGTCGCTTATGTCCCACAATGAATGTGCTCTTCTCGCTTCCTTCCGCTCTCCGAGTTCAAGTGATTTCACAAAAAACATACACACACATATCTATGCCTACTACAATTTCGACTTATATACATTAACATTTTAAAACGTAAGTACACAAGTAAGTGTTTCCAAATATTAGGAAAACTGTGTGTATGTTGCTGAGGCCCAAACCGTATCAACATTTTGTACCTCCTAATGTGTATCTTAGTGGTGTTGCTCTTGAGTATGTCCATCAGCATATTTATTTGGGGCATATTATTACTCAGGATCTTAATGATAACGAAGACATTATTTGTCAAAGAAGAAAGCTTTGTATACGAGCTAGCATACTTATAGGCAAGTTTCGTAACTGCTCTAGTGATGTTAAATGTTCTTTGTTTCGTTCATATATTGGTGGAATCTATTGTTGTCAACTATGTTGCTATTATACAAAGAAAGTGTTCAATTCTATACGTATAATGTATAATAACTCCTCCGTTGGCTTTTGTACTTTCGACACGATTGTAGTGCTAGCCTAATGTTTGTTTCACACAATATTTCTTCATTTGATGAACTGTTGAGGAAATCGATATTTGAACTGAGACAAAGACTACAATTGTTTGAGAATCGGGTAGTGCAAACTATACTTAACAGTGACATATCTTTGTCCTCCAGCATTATGTCTAAATGGCGGTCAATGTTGTATTCGTGTTTATTGTATCAATAATTGTTTCTTTATGTAACTATTTATATGGACATCAGTCTGAAATAAAAAGTATATTATTATTATTTTTATTAAAAATCAGTTGTTCCCAAAAACATATTTACAAGTGAACAGTAACATTTTGAATACAGGCTGTAAGTTTATGAGGATAGCAGTGGATGTAAAGGTGAAATGGGTACTAACTTCAGGCTTAAACAACATATACAACACACATGGACCCACAATGGTTTGCCTGGGTTATATCTACAACACACATGGAAGTGTTCATCCATTGTTTTGTGCCCTATATATGATCCATATCATGTGTGAATTGGAATCTAGTGAAATACCGCTACAGACCTTTGTGGAAATAAGTTAAGTACAATGTGACTATTTTCATAATTTGTTCTGACCATCTGTTAGTACTAGCAATGTTTGGGAAGATTGTCATAGAACTAAGTCAACAATGCATATAATCTTGACAATATTGCAAAGATATAATTTTAATACCATGCCTTTAATAGAAAATACAGAGTGCAAAGAAATGTAGAAAAAAGTTTATTAAGTTTAACTGATAGATCAAGCTGTCTTTCATGTTTTATGCAATTCGTCACGGTTTTAATTTAATTGCAACCGTTTATTGTACCTCTTCCAATATTGGAAATAGCACAGACTGACTAAGAGGAAATCCAAACATTGTTCGATTGTTTCCAGATTCTCTTAACTCTCTTCAAGAACAGTGCATGTGTTTACCCCATCTAAATTTGAGGTGTAACAATCTAATTATAGAGGTGATCATTTCTTCCCCTCGTGTCACCATGGATTCTCATCTCGTGTAGGTCTGCGCCACTCACGCGACGACAAACAGTAACACCCACTTCAAAAAGGAAGGGTCAAAATGACGTGTTGTATAGGCCTAAACATGTCTTAAAAAACGCTTCATCTCTTTAGAAATGCAAATGAAAATTTAATTGACTGTTACCTTACTGTTTGTGTGTGTTTCTCTAGATACAGACAGTAACAATAAGAAAGCTTACAATCACAGGAACAGTAAATATATCAAACGCATTATTACGTATTATTAACTGGTTTTCTTAAATAATTTTACATTATAGACGTACCAGGAATACTGTGTATCACACAGTACCCACAGCATCGTCAAACGAATAGATAACTGTGATACATTTATTTCTAATATAAACATATAAGCAAACGTTTTATTACACAAAGTAGTTCCCACTTTCACATTCTTAAAGAATTATTTTTAGCCCAGTGAATGAGACGTGCTCTCTGATTGGTTGAGAGTTTCACGCTGATTAACAGCGACTTAATACCCAAGTGATTTAGATCCGCCCCTATGTAAATTCACAAGCGTCCAGCAACATTCACTTCAATGTAGCAATCATACAGCCAAGAGAGGAACTTCACGTTTTCTTTATTTACTCAGTTGACATTATGTTGCATTCTTAAATGTTACCCACACACCATCGCTCTCTCACTCAGTCTTAAAGACTCGCCTTGGTGACCGTTGTTTAAAGGGCTCACAGCTACAAACTGTCGAACTGACGGAATTAGTGGACAGGGAACTTTATAACTCTAATTTATTTTGTAATTCACCTGGACTTATACAAAAAGAGAATCGGGAATTTTAAAGGCTTCATGATGTTACCATTCAGGCTGATATTATCAGCGGTCCTATTAACCACGGTAAGTCTTTCTATTTTTTACCTTTAAAATTTCACGATTTGTCCAGGCTATCTATGATATCAAAGCCGTAAAGATGTGTAGACAAGAAACCACATGGTCCTGGATGTCTCTAGATGAACTAAGTTTAGATATCATATAACCCAAATGAACAGCTAGCCTGGTAATATCATGTGAACACAGACGTAACCCATTGATGGACAGTACGTGCTCTTCACAAATATAATTCTCTATTTTGTTAAAATCATCCACGTACAGCTCAAATCCTAATTTAACTGTCTAAAGTTGATCTTGGATTCAGTATATAACAACATTTATATAAAACAGCTGTAACATCATTTTGTATCAAAGTGTATGTACGTTATTAAACATAATTTGTGATAGAATTCTCCCATCATGTTAGTAATGGACAGAAATTAGTTACAGTCATAGTAAACTAGGGACGATACAAGAGTGTTGAAAATTTACTGTGTAATAAATATCCAAACAGGAAGATGACTTTTTGGTCTTAATATCTATTTCGTCAGCTAGGAATACAGTAGGCCTATCCTCCACGGATAAAGTAATTTTAATTTAAATCTTATTACGGAAGTATCGTAAGAAAATCTAATGTGCTTTTCTTGAATTGACTCTTGCATTCCTGGGCATATAATATGGGGGGGGGGGGGGTTATTGTGGCATCGGAGATCAAAGGGTGGGTAATACGTGGTTTAATCTTGGTTTTCAACCATCAACGCACAGTCCTCATGAATGAAATACGACGTTAATTACCAATCAGTTAAATAAATATATGTATTCCTTGTCAATGATTGTTGATTTTCTAATGAATCATAAAGTTTCTATATACTGAGTAAGGAAAGATGGCCTTGAGGGTACGCTATATATGCTTAAGGGGATCGAAGGCAGTCAACAGAGCAATCTAATATAGATATATATGGATACAGCGGCTTCTTGTCACCAGGATACAGGCAGGAGTAGAGAATGTGTTAGGGGGTTGATTGGGTACGCGGGGTAGGCACACACTGTCTAACCTTTAATTCAGAAATAAATAGTATATACGTGAGTTGTTTTTAATTAGATACAATGTTGTTCTTTCATTCAAACCAAGTGATTGGCGACATCAATTTAGCCGTTAGAATGAACCTCCATGCTACAATCTGAAAACTAACATAGAATGTAACTGATCTGTAATAGAGCGTTAGACATTGTGTTCTATTCTAGGTTCCAGAGGGACAAATTGGTACTCTGCTTGATGCGAACTGTCACAAGTAATCATACCGATGTGACGAGATAAATTAACTTCGAACAATAACTATATGTTTTAAGGTGTTTTGTGAGACACAGTCCAGGTATATAAATCCATTACGTCCTATATCAAGTCCCATTGGTGATAAGTATACATTAAGAATAGAGCCATGCCCAAATATAATATAAGACACTTAAATCTTGACGTCCACCAAAGTCTATTGATACGGCAATCAGAGACATGTTGCTGTCGGAGTATATGTGGATTAAAGTGTTTGTCAAACAACAGATCCCTATAAAGTGAAATCATTACATAACCCACGTCAACGTCAATCTCTGCTCTCGGAAATATACGAAGGCATGAACATTTGTTACGAAAAATGTTATAAAGATTATCTATGCCACAGAGAAGTATTTCAACAATTTATTGCTTTTTTTTTTTTACATTAGTTCTAAACACTCTTTTTAAAGTTTAGAAGAACAATGTTATATACGAGAAGTAGACCAACTCTTATGTTGTACAGGAGACTCAAGATTGTGCTAGTTTGGAAATATTTCGAAACTTTCGATAATTCCACAGTTAGAGTCCATCAATAATGAGTCAGTGAATTTAGACTGTCATCGTGCTCCAGTCTTATGAGATGCTGTAGAAATTATGGAATTATCTCAATTTGAATTTACTTACAAACATTTTTGGGAGCATGTGATAGATCCTGCTTTCCTTTGATAACCCGCAAATTAACTCAAAATATGGAAAACGACATCGTATACATTGATCCAGAGTAAATACATATCTAATCATATTTAGGAACTTCAACTTTTAGATGATAAACTTAATACGTAAGTTTAAATCAAGATTTCTGTATTTTTTTTTTTTTTGCAGCTATGTCATGGTGATACGGTATTTGAGATAAAGTTGATCAGATATGAGAATTTACTTCGCCAGTTGTCTGCTGGAGGTTACTGTGATGGAAATCAAAACGATGCTTGTGAGACATATTTCAACATCTGTGTTCAAAACCCTGCTGATGTGAGCAGAGCTTGTACCTATGGTGAGATGGAGACAGGAGTTCTCGGTAGGTGGATCTAAGATACTCGTCCATGGTCGTTTCCGACTACTTTATCTACTTGACTGCATGGTGTATCATGGCTAGTGCGATCTCAAAAGCCTTTGTCAAAGGCGCACGCTTTATGGTAAAATTTGAAGACTAATTAAGTGAGCTCGATGCATGTTTGTCATATATGAGAGTGTTGCAAACAATTTGATGTGTCGATTCGCAAACCTGATTGCTGACTTAAGTCAGCATCAGTAGTCTCAAATTGTGTGGTTTTTTGGTCCATCAAAGCGATTTATTTTGGTTTCAGTGTCAGTATGTTTAATTCAAATTGTTTTGTCCCAGGAAATTGTGAGAAATCGGCGGAAAATAGTATGCCGGAAAGTAGCTTGATAATATGATGTTAACATATTATTGTTAGTAATTGTTTGTCACACTCACTCATAACTCATTTAAATCTACAATGTACAACATAGCATTGTCTCTGATAGATATTCCCTTGAGCATCTCGCTAATCTAATGATCTTCAGTACAATAGGTTAACATTTTGTGTTTCTATCTGCATTAAGAATTAATTAACAGGAGTTCTGTTCTACGATACGGTAACGGTTCGGTCTATCCAAAATGTGTTTTTTTTTCTAAGCGAAAACAGGTAGCCAGTGTGTTCAGCGGGGATAAATTGATACTTTATGGCACGTAATTCAATATCACTGCGTGTTTGTAGGGTCCAATGTAACCTTGAACCCACTCAATTATAACTTTGTTTCAACAGATCTGTCTGTAAAAGGGTTGATCGCTGTTAATTGCTGGGCACACGCACGATGGCTCCCCGCTCTGCTTACGGTACATAGGCTGACAGGGTGTGCCCATGACCCGGGCCACTTAATCCTCCTTTAAAACGCCTAATAACCAAAATAGAAGAAAGGCACTTGTGGGCCCTTATTGTAGGCCTAAACTTATTTACATTCATCCGGGGTTTCCGATGGTGGGAATTCACTGTACGATCAACACCTGAAAACCAAAACCTTCCGAGATAAAACGGAATTAAGGACCTAACTAATTGGTGGGGAAAAGGGTTTGTTGCATATACGGTGGCGGTAATTCATGTGAAATCGGTATGTTTCTAGAAGAGATGACCACACTTACGTTTAGACTTCACAGACAAATATAACATATGGCATACTGATCAGATTAAACCTTTTCCCGCCTTCGTATTTTCTAAGCTAAGAAAAATCCCGGTAACATGGAAATGGTAAGAGACCCATCAAGAGCCAATCCAAATCTACAGATTATCTCGAGATTTGGGAGGAGCATTATATTATAAGGTCGTGAATTCATTGGAGCAATCCAGCATTAAAAACTATTTTCTCCAAGTTTGTTTTAAGCCAAAAGTTTCACATTCAAAGATGTGTTATTAAGGGAACTATCAACCTAAGAAACAGATTATTAACGAAACAACATTTTTTAAATACTCATTGGAACGAAAGAAAAAGCTGACGTAATATCCTATTAACATAATAGTCAATATGACATTTATATCAAATGCCGCAATATCCGATCAGTATTCAAGGCGAATGCACCTGGTGGCAAATGGTCTAATGTCTCTTACTACACACTGAAAACAAAATTAACAGTAAACCTTATTAACAAAAATATATTTTAGTGACGAAAACATAACCATTTATCAACCCTTTTAGAGGTATCTAGGACGATCTTCAAACGTCAATTTCAGCGGATACTTTTGATCTGAAGATAGATAATCCTTTATATGTCAACCAGAATAACACCTAGGTGCCTATATGAGCCTGTCTATTTAAATAGCATTAGTCAGAATGCCCATCCTTACTTGCTAATGAAATATGTATATAACTGTTTGCTTTTCGATTTCAACTTCGAAACTGTTTCACACATTTCTGCTTGCATGCACACATCTTAACAGGTTTTTTTTATCTTAAATTACACGATATTTTAAATCAGAGATTAGTGGTGCAGTTACCAGACGAAAGAAGCGTGATAATGAAGGCGTTCCTTAGCGCAGAGATCAATAATTGGCATATTGTCGACGAGTCATTGCCTTGAGATAACAAATGTTTAGATATAGCAGAATAGTCAACATTTGTGCAAAACGTTCAGCCTATTTGATCGCCAATGGCTGGAATGTTTGTATTAGGTTTTAAGGCGTCATCAATTATTTCACATTAATTAGGGAGCTGTTGTTTAGCCGGAGGATGCGACATGAAGTATGCCGAGAAGGATACATTGATATAGACAGGGCTAAACGTTTTTCTTTTATTTAATTGTTTTTGGTAAACTCAAACATTTATCCCGATATCCTCAAATGGCACCTCAAACATTTAAATTGTAAGTGAATATTAACATTAATAGAATAACAAAATATTCTGGCACCTTGAAGTAATTGTTTAATGAATAAAAGAATAAGAACAGAAGACCAGATCTTGAATTTTAAACATAGTCAATGACACTGATATTAAGGCAATATAATTTACTGGATCGAAACATGGCCTGACTCAACATTTTTTTTTAATTCTAGTCTTTTTTATATAGTTATATGGATATATCTATACATTTTGAAGCCACTTTTCTAACAGTCCTCTGTAAGGACAGGTTGACAGAGTCAGCGAAAACGTTTACTTTAACATACGGCTTGTTAAATGCATCTGTGCTCTAACATGTCGTCAGAGTAAATCAGCTTCAAACAGCGTATAGAGCTGGTGTTTGTTTGCTTTAGGGGACACTGTCAATCCTTAGGCAAACCCCCGGGATTAACAATCTCCCTAGTCCACTTCTTTCTATAAATGAAGATATCAAGAAACCAGGAAAAGGAACAACACTAAGAAAAGAGGCCGGGAAAAAACATAGGAAAAAAAGATCTTAACCTTCATTCTAAATAGTTAAGTTTATATTAAAAAAGTTAAGCGTTCTTATAATTCCAAACATTTGTCGAACTTTAAAAAACAGCGCCACAAATCTTGATTAAACCCAGAGTCAAGAAATTAACAGAAAAATATATCTGTCACAATTCGAAGAATCTTAAGGGTTTCTTAAATTGTATGAATGAACTAAAGATATGATATGGACACATTCCACAACCGTACTCTTGTCCCGTTAATCTCACCAACATTTAAATGCCTCTGAAGGGTGTTATATGGACTTTAAGTAGTACAATGTAATATGTTATTAATTCATTTATACATTCATTCATTCATTCAGACCCAGTTGTCCCAATTACAGAGTTCATAAAATGCACATTATACAGTTATGGGCTTTGGATGAGGCCAATACAGAGTAATACAGGCTGATTGGTTGAAATTTGGCGGCGCAGGTTTAAAGCAAGATTTATACACCTCGTGTCAATGCTACGGGTTACACATTGACCACGTGGCACATTTCAGTCCATTATCAGAAAAATGTGATATAAACATCAATCATATAATTATAAAATATACGGACTTTATATTAATATCATTTTTATAAAAGAACATGCGTGATATAAGGACGACTAAGACAATGTACTTATATACTTAAATAGTTGCTTACAAAGCAAATTATGATAACAGTAAAAAAAAAAGCAGTGAGCTAAAATAAAAATATGGATTTTACAGTGTTACAAATCGTTAATAAGAGTCTAAGCTCGTAGATCGGGTTGCTATGCTTTAAGCATAGAACCTTTACAATATATAGCTGGAAAGATCGAGTTTTCTGTCGGGGAGATCATATTTCACAGCAGTGGTCCAGTCTGGTACGTACACATGTAAAATATAAGCTAAAATGTTATAAAAGATTGGTGCGTTTGCCTTATTAAACCCATCCTATTTTAGGTGATCACTGAGAATCACAATGCTGAGATAAAACGACATCAAACTATTTTATTGACGCTGTTCCAGACCCCAGTGATCAATCTTTGATACACATTGTTGTCTGTCCAAAATATATGAGTTAAACCACTTCAAAATAGATCCATTAACACCATTTTTCCGTGGCGAAAGCTTTATTTAAATCGTTGTATACAGGGTGAGTGTAGTTCCGTTTATCCGTTTCACCTGATATAAATCAATAAAAGTGGCTAATTTGGTTAAAACTGATCTATTTGGCAACAAACCACACCAAACACATTTAAAATGAGGAG
>JAVFBZ010017420.1:0-11697 GCA_032466195.1 Katharina tunicata | reverse complement strand
TGTTATTTTACAATAAATATTGTAAATATATAAAATCGCTGATCGTTTTCTTTCTGTTTGGTGTCTACCGTAACAGTCCTTCTGTGGACAGATACAAATTTATTTTGTTGAGTCCTCCTTTGGACAGATACAAATTTATTTGGGCGAGTCCTTCTGCGGACCGGTACAAATTTGTTTGTGTGAGTCCTTCTGTGGACAGGTTTAAATTTATTTTGGCGAGTCCTTCTGCACACAGGTACAAATTTATTTGGGCGAGTCCTTCTGTGGACCGGTATAAATTTGTTTGTGTGAGTCCTCCTGTGGACAGGTACAAATTAATTGACCGATCCTTCTGCGGACCGGTACAAATTTATTTGGGTGAGTCTTCCTGAGGACAGGTACAACTTTTTGGGGGCTAGTCGTTCTGTTGTCCTTGCTGTCGATTATCTATATAGGGTTTCATCCATTTTAAGGAGATTTATACAACAAAAGTTTTTCTAGTATTATGTCATGGTTAATTGAGTCAAATGCCTTGCGAAAATCAAGTTTCGCACAGCCAAAACCTTTCCCTCATCTATTGATTTCAGCCATGATTCTATCATCTTTGTAAGTGCAGTCTGGCAGGAGTGTATTCATTGAAAGCCAGATTGGTTTTCACATAACAAATGATACTTGGTAAGAAAAGAATACAGATGGTCATGTATGAGTCGTTCTATGACCTTAGAGAGTGGGGAAAGAATCGATATTGGTCTGTAGTTTTCACAGAGTTATCTCCTGATTTATATATTGGTATGACTTTTGCTAATTTCGATTTATCTGGAAATTCACCATTGGAAATGCTTAGGTTTAAGATGTACATGAATGTAAGGGGCTCTGCAATTACTCCAGCTATCTTTCTCAAGAATATTGGTGAAATGAGGTCAGGTCCAGTACTTTTTTTACATTTAGTTTCATCCCATAGTTATGCACAGTATAGTATACATGTACAGAAATGTTTGCAATTTGAAAATAACAATTTTCTGGAACATTCTTGGAAATGAAGTCTTTAGCCTCGTACGGTTCATCTGCTTGAGTACAAGTTTGTATGGGGTGTGTTTTTTTGTACGGGGAAATAATCTCTTTGTTTTCTAGCCTCTATAATTTCCTCCTCATTTAGCCATTTTGGTAGATTTGCATGTTTAACACGTTTTTCGTAAAAAGGGGCATGATTGTCAAGTGATTCAGAAAACATTTTCAGGAATATTTCTAAAGCCACATTTGCATCTTCAGTTATGGTTACAGTTGACCAAGGTTTTTTACTCAATTCAAACAGAAAGTTTTCAGCATCAACATGTCTTAAGGATCTGAATTTAACTGTTTTATGCTTTCTTGTTGGTGCAGTTTTATTTTTACTTTTGTATAGGAGGCAAACAGGATAATGATCGCTTAAGGCTAGTTTGGGTACCGTTGTTTTTATTACTTTGTTAATGAGTGAGACATAGATGTGATCTAATAGTGTTTGTGTTTTAGCAGTTATGCTAGTTGCTTCTTGTATTACTTGGCGAAGTTGATAGGTATTAATGATGTCTTGCCATTTTTGATTTCTTTCTCCTAACAAGTTAAAGTTAAAATCACCCATAATGATAATTGACTACCTTCTATCATTTCAAAAGGATTCTGTAAATTGGACAGTACATGTACATACCTGTATAAGTCTCACGAAACAGCACAGCTAGACAGAATAGGCTATGTAAGTCTCTTAGCTTCTACTTGACTTCAGGGTACGTGCTTAAAACTCTGGCTATTGGTTAGGGAGGAGAATATCAATGTTGTAAACTGTTGGAATAATATGTTTCAGAACGGACTGATAAGATCCCTATGAATTCCATTAAAGATGTTGTCACTGAACCTATCGCAGATCATGAAGAGTATCATTTAATGGTAAGTACTAAAGGGAGATAACTCTGCTTAACATGTCCTCGTTGGATTTGTTTTATTTAAACCATATTTATCCAGGGTAACGGATTCGGTGATTAACACTGATTTCCAATAAGCCCCTACATACAATATAAACACACTTATACTATTTAAATAGATACAATAATACATTTCTATGCAAATTTAACATTAAAAAGAGAAATTGGATATAAATACCATAATACACCCACACGTGTGCAAACAGACACACTGTCATAGACTTGAACTCTACCACTTGTATAAAGATATATATATATATATTTACACAGATTTCTGTTCTAAAATTATTTAGGTAAAGCTATTAATTAGCTGGTATTTAAAAGATAAATTCATTTATTTACATTCTGAAAATATGCATTTTTGAAACTGGTAAGGGATGCTTCTTTAACTGTTAGTAGCAGAGCATAAAATTGCTCCCCTGTAACTAAGAGTTGTCTTACCAGCTTTAAGTTAAATGCGCTCAAGCCTCCCATTCCCCTCAGTAGTTGATCAAGTGCGATATAAGGGGGTATTTTGTACTTTTGTAAAATTTTCTGGTAAGTATCCAGGTAAGTCTATTAAATGACACCTATGGACGATTCTACACGTGTGAAATTCACACCTTTGCACAAGTTTACCCGAACCGAGTTGACATAATTGTTGATCAGCATGTGATTGTTGATTTTCTTTTACGTTAATTCAGGCGGCTCGGTTTTGAAGACACTGCAATTTCATTTGTAAACATTTATTGCAGTTGGCCCACACCACTGTGGCAATACGAGGCTCTTGGTGAGAGTCATCAAAGTTCTCTGGTTCGCCCTTAAAAATGCACTTCCTCATTATCAATGTCTGCACATATAACATTTTACTATTCCAATCATCACTGACCATTTATTCTTATATCCAAGTTCTATGTTCTATCCAGGAATCAGTTGAAGCATTATTACCTGTATGGTACTCAATTCTTTGATTCACTCCCTCCTCTGTTACAGGGCATACAATTGGGTCCCACAGAAGCATCACGTTACTGGGTGTACTGGGTGCCAGCTCAATATGCAGATGCTGTCAAGGATGCCATACTGGGGAAATGGCAGTATTTCTAACAACAAAAACCTTAGCTAAGTCTGTGATATTTGTATTGTGGCCAACATCTACCCAGGAATTCTTCTTATGTGTCTGCTGATGGACTGTATAAATGTTACATGCTAAAATGGATAATGGTTTGTTGTTTCATTACTGGAAACGAGGATGGCTGAGCATGCTGGTTTAAGTGACATGAGTGATGAGGTTCTACTGAACACACTCTCATCATCAGGATCAGCTTCCAACTAATCCACCAACCAACAGGAGGATTCATGATTTCATTGTATCATCTGAAGACCAGCCACTCTGATGTTTTATTATAAAGACTTATTGCACGCGTTTAGCTACATGTACATGTATGTCCATTCTGCATAATTATTTCTCATCTAAAAACGGTACTTAATCATATAGGCTTTAGAAAACACCCTTTTAAATCTCAGTAATTTGGTCTTGTTTAATATGTTTATCAAGATTATAAACTAGTAAACCTTTAAATTGACATTTCTATATTTTGATGTTTATTTATACTGATCCTATTGCCCAAACTCAATTATGTCTCAATAACTTCATCCTCAAAGTCACCTTCACATCAGGTAATAATAAACTATTCTGTGGCTCGAGAGAATTTGGATATATATTCCGTCATTTTATATTTGCTTTTGTCATCTTAGTTAGCCATGTAAACTAACCCAAGACTGCCCTCAATTACACAACAGCACACCCAATGAAACCTGAGTATATCATAAACTCCAGACCTGTGGCCATGGTGGTAAGACTGGAGCCTCATTTGTTATTGTCCTGTTTTGCATTGTGTGAATGTCCGGTGTTTTCTGGTTTGATGTTTGGGATAAAGGTGCTTTTCTTCACCTATTAGGCTATTATGACTGAAATAACCTATAATATTGTGTACAACCCCAAGCAACCAATCCATCTGTAGCATGTCGAAGAACATCTTCGTTAACCAACGGTTTTATTCTGAGCTACTCTACATTAGAACTTTGGCAGACTGAACATCTGTAACTAGAATTCAAAGTGGAGCCCTCTGTTGAATGACATGATCAAGATTCGAGTTAACTTGCCATGTTAAAATTACGTTCAGCCAACCAGATTACGCTTACAACTTTTACAAAGTCAATATGGCATTGCCCAAACTACTCGATTCAGTAAAATCACGTACAATTTGCAAGATACTCAGTATTTGAATGGTTGGCAGAAAACAAACACAGATCCGTACACCCCAAAAACATTTACCGTATCACCCGTTTGAAGAAAAGAAAAAAACATCACAAGACAGTCGTGGTATTTTCATTATCGACAATCGTCCACTTTGCGACTATATTGGAATGTTCGCGTGTGTTTTATCTGATTGATGCCTACAAGTTTCGAGGCAGCCAATCAATTGCCTGGTTTTATACGCTCGATCCGCCATGAATTGTAATGTAGAATGTACCTCGGAATAAAACTCTTGGCTAGCGAAAATGATGGAGGTCACCATTTAGTTTTGGGCCAAACAAATCTGACAGACAAGATCAAAGTTTCTTTAACACCTAACTTATATCCGTCTTTCACAAAAGTATCACATTCACACTCCAAAATTCGTTATTTCGCAGAATCACTTGACTTACTTTTCTCAAGCAGTAAAACTTAGAGGCTTTCTGTTAAATCCACTCCCAGTTTTGGAGGTATAGTGAAAGTTTATAGGCCTATAATAAAAAATAAAAAAAATGAAAGGTAAACATTTTGCCAGAATATTCAATTGAGAATGTGTCAACTTGCTGTCACTTTATCTGGGTCAGCTTTAAGGTACACACGTATGTCCAATTCAACGATTATTAACACATACCCTTGCCAGATTAAAAATGTTGACTCGTTGCATATAAGACGGCTTTGTTGGTACATATGAGTAAAAATGTCCTTTACATTGAATTATAGCAGGATTTGTTCTATCCCATACATGCCTTGTACTTATTGGATATTGTTTATTTCAACGTAACCGTTTAATTTGTTCAAAATCTTCTAAAGTTGTTATAATCGAGGCAATCAGAATTAGTTGAATAACCCTAATTTTGGATTTGTATATGACTTTAATGGAGGGTAAGTTATTTACCTGCGAAAAGAAACCTTTGCAGAGCTAGAAAATAGTGTTCATTTTTTACAGAAACAAAACTTGGGACCTGTTGGGTATGGTGACATTATTTGTGAAGGAGTTATATTGATTGGTATATTTACTATTTTGGCTGTCCGGTATCGTGGCAACCGTTTCAACATTTACATGTTTATTGCCAATCCTTTCAATCTTCCTGAAATGTAGAGTTGCACGCATTTGATATGAGCTGTCTTGTTTACATTTTAAGTCTGTCAGTTCTCATAACAAAGTGGGCAAGCGCACAAGGTACCTTGTTTAATATTAAGAGTTCACACGCGGTTACTTATTACAGATGGCAACATCTTGGTGTACTTTCGGATGAAATCTCGGCCCGTCATCGATGCGAATTAGGAACTCTGTGAATGGACACCCATACGGAAATTACTCTTGCTAATACCAACTTAAACACGGTCACCTGGCTTTTACGTGTTGGATAGTAAATAAAATATGTTCTTAACATTTTTTCCATTTTGCATGTTTATTATGTTTGCGACACACGAGAAAAATGAAGAAGAAAAATGTAAGGATATCGTTATTTTATTTTGTATGAATTTGTCCCTACCTCATTATATTATAGGTGTATATCTTTAATATAATGAGATAAGGACAAAGTCATTTTTTTTTTAATAAACCGATTTCTTTACTTTTGTTTTCATTTTTCTCGATTGCTTGTGTGTCGCAAACATAATAAATACGCAAAATGGTAAATTTTAAGAACATATTTTGTTTACTCCTTGAACTATTGAACGGGCCACCAAAGTAAGCTATTTCGTGTCTGTTTGTATGTACAGGATCTTGGTCCAAAAGTGTATGTATTGCAAATTGTCCTTCTTATTTATCGTCACGCAAATCTCTCAGTGTCGACAATATGTGTTGTGGTTGAAACTTTCAAAAGTAGTTGTTTTGCTGTATACCGGCGCAGCATCATGAAGACGACAGTCCGCAATCTGTTGTCTCTAATTAAGTGTTACTAGAATTGAACGTTTCACTTTTGTACCCGAATCTTGCTTGCAAAGAATCGTTTTACGTTATGTTTAATATGTAATTTTGTATGGGAATATTTTGTTTGTTTGATGTCGACTTAATATAAATACAATTTTGCTCTCAGTGATTTTATCTTTGTTCTTTTATGTGTTCACTTTCATTCTTTATCCAAAGGTTTTTTTCTGAGATCGTTGGAAGTCACAATAATTCTATATAATGGGATTTATCATGAAATGCCAAGACGGCCTGTGGGTGGGAGCCTCCTGTGCCTTGGTGCTCTGTGAGCTATAAGGGGCCCAACTTGCGGACTTGTTGTGGTGTCCTGTTATGTTAATGTTCTGTCCAGTACTGCATGTTGCCAGCCTCGTATACGGTGGTTTCCTTCACCAAATGGGCTGGCTCACCGTCATATAAGTGAAATAACTTTGAATACGGCGTAAAACCCCAATCAAACCAAGCATCCAATGACCAAATGCCGCTCGATGTGGAATACATAAATCACCAGTCCATCATTGTGAAGAGCACAATTTATTGCAACGCCTTAAACTGACATGTACATGTATATACTTTAAGCTGTTAAGTAAACAATATATAATCGTTGATCCCAAAAGCAGCGGAGGCGAAACAAGTTAAAGGTCAGAAATGCAGTTCTTGAAATTAACCAAATATTAAATGTAAAATGCACAGTAATAATCCTGTGTTTATTCTTTCAATAAAGAGAACTACTTCAGAAAGGAACTTTTTATATCCCCAATGTTTGAATCCATTTATGAAATGCATGGTTGGTACAAATCCGACGAAACGTTAATTTATAAACTACACGTGTTACCTTTGAATTGCATTTAACAAGTACAGTAAAACCGTACACATAGAAAGGAATCTGGCTTTGTAACATGAATTGGACATAAAGTGCAACGTTGGAACAACTAAACGGTTACATTATTTTATTTACAATGAAACAAGTATAACGTAAAAATAAATCCCAAATATGTAGTTTATGTTAGCCAAGTAGCGAAATAGTGTTAAATATAGCACATATTATATATAGTAGGCTACCTTTACTATTATATATTTCCAGTCGGCCATTCTCAACCGTCGTGTTTTACGGCATAAAATCACATGATACATACAATTAAATTTCAGTTTATGGTAAACAAAATCAAGGTGATTCACATGTACAAATATAGGTCAAGGACCATTCGCAATTAAACATTGCCACAGAAAATTCTCAATCTCGATTTAACAGCCAAATACAGTAATTCTTTTAAAAGGCGCACAGCTTGCTGGTAGATTTATGAATTAGTCCCATACAACTAAGTACTTCAGTGAATGTTTAATTCACATGTGGGCATTCGCTTCAATAACAATTATTCGGTCTATTTTCGATATTTCATTTCACCATCCTAACAATTGTAGATGTGGCTAAACTTTTCTGTGCCAGTGTTCTCTGCCTTCGCCAACACTATATATATGTGCAGAAGCCTCCGTGTTTTTAATTCAGTGTCCTGACGATGGAATATCAGCAATGTGTTTCAATAGAACTACATGTCCATCTTCTCAATAGGCAGGATCGTAGTATAAGTGCAAGGAAGAGTTCGTTCTCGTGGATGGACTTTTGGGATGATAACCTTCTGAACTGTTGTCTTTTCTCTTTGGACATCTACGTTGTTGAGGGTCTATATCAAACCCTCTAAGATTATAGTTCAATTTGAACTGATTAAACTTCAGAATTTGTTTTGAGGCTGAGATCCAAGATGGAACCGAACCCCCGGTCCACAGTCTCGCAATAATCGACAGCAGTACATGTCGGGTTATTATCTCGTCTAAATTATTCTTGTGAGCAATTTTGTCCTAAATTTTAAACTAAAGCAACAGTTCAGCAAGCGATCAGTGCCTAATCCCAGCCACTTGTGTTTCTTTTACTGCCATGAGACCCGGATCCTACATGCGTATATAGACACCAATATCTACCAGAGTTGTCGCGACTTACCCTCTCTTTAATCTCTGTCAACGTCTAAAAAAAAGGTCTCCAAACATTGATCACATGACCAGATAGCGAATTATTACATAGGTAACATCATTCTAAAAAAGAGAATCAGATCAGTCTCCTACCGTGGAGTCTTTGACTCTAAGGTTTTGACTGGCCATCTTGTTGTTCACCTAGAAAGAGTTATCCCTCTGCTTTTTGTAGCGAGTCAGTTAACATGGGATTAGATGGCACAGCTTTACGATTTAATCTATTTTTTCTCCCTTTTACAAACTTCAGATTGATTCGGCCCCATAATAATTTTTTTTCTCTGTTTAATTTTAAATATATATTTGGTAGTAAAATCAAGACGATTTATTCGCCAGCGCGCTTTTTTGCGGAAACATTACTACAACAACAACAAGGATGGCCTGTCATAACATTAGTGCTAGTATTCTTCTTAATCTGGAGAAAGGTACGAGCCTATTTAAGTATGAGGTAACATTTCCTGTGGAGCTTTTATACTACCAAATAGAAGAGAGACTATCCTCTATAAAAATCGAGAGGTTATCAGACGTCAACGAGAGTGAAAGGCGCTTCTAATCTGGTAGAGACGTTGATTGGTCACGATCAGTCATACTCGGAACCGATGGTTATACTGATATCCCCCGGATGGACAAACGTTGAATGGTACCACGTGTTCGTATCAACAACAACTTGCAAAGAAAAGACAAACAATTAAACTCAGCGACAATCCAGGATATAGTTTTCAAATAATTTCAAGGTAACCATTTAGGTAAAGTTTGGAGAGTCACGGGGATTCCCCATTTCGATTAATATGCACGTAGACCTGTTACTGACATTGTAACCTATAATAATATATGGCCTTGTTCACGGTCAGCTTCAGAGAAATGAATTGTTCGTTTCAGATATAGAAGCTAGGGTTTTCTCGTTATTGATGCAGTCTCCATTGGTTAAGACACGTACCTATAATAACTATAAAATAGATTTTATTTTAATAAATTAAGTCTGAGATATCAAAAACATCATGTAGATAGACAAGTTTTAAACTCCTGTACTTACTTATGTCTCCTTTCTCGACCGTGACATTCATACTATGACAGACTGATTCGCACTCTGGACTGGGAACTAAAGCCCAGGACTTCCTGCCCGAAATCTGAGCTTGCCAACTCGGTCGTTGAACAAAATCCAGCTGTAAACGAAAGCAAGAAGAAAAAACGTGATGATAAATAGTTGGGGGGGGGGGTCCTGTATGGGTCTTGAGGCAGCCTTTGGTTTATATTCATTTTAGCATCTTATTTCCTGCAGTGTGTGTAGGCCTCACCCTATCTCTGTATAATCGGAGATAAATATTTCCTTTTTTTTTTTTCCTTAATGACTAACTTGTTAAGATTAACCAATAGAAAGTCCAATAGGCCTAGTAGAATACATACGTGTAAGTTTGCTCCTTCTCCTGATCCACCCATAAAGATCCAGTCAATTGAACTGGATTCGGAGTCTTCGGGTAAAAAGAAGGGTTTAGTGTAATGTTTGCGTAGCTTTCGTGACGTGTCGGGAAAACAGTTACTCCTGTAAATAGACAATAAGAAGAAAGTCTTCAGTTTCACCAGGGACACAGCTACACTATACTGTGTCACAGGTTAGGCAGGAACAATATTAATACCTCCACAAACAGAAATTTGTTTTAATAGATCACGTATTCTACCTAGTTGTACAAATTTGATTTATTGCGATTTATAATAACATTAAAGGGATTAATTATTGCACGATAAAGGCAAAAATAAACTCAATAGACTGCATGCAGTGTTGTTGTATACTTACCAGCCTATATACCAGTTAGGTTTGCCAGGTTTGAACAATGCCCGATCCTCCTCCATTTCAAACACATCTTTCAAGGAAACAAATTCAGTTTGATACGGGAAGAATTGGCACTCTTCGTCAATGTTGTCTAGAGCTTCAGGGTTAGACTGGTAGAGATCCTTAAAAAAATGGAAGCTGAATTCTGTCATGGCCGTCCATGATTCCGTGGCACCCTTGACCAATACTGGAACACCCGAATACGCATATTTTTTGATAAATTCTTTCTGAGTAAGATTTCTCTCCATCGGAATTGTGACAAGGTCCCTACATCTGTCACAGTCCACGAGGGGCCGGGTTACCTCCATCACTATAGCGTTGTTATCTATGACACATGGTGTGTTTACAAACTCTCTTACCATACCCCCTGGTGTTAATTCTGCTTCTAGAAACACGGGTAGAATGGCTATCAAAATTGGTAAAATAATACACACTGACAGCAGCACCAACAGTTTCCGGTTACCCTTTCCTTTGCTATCACGACTGTGTTTGGTATTTGGTTTGTTAGTGGCACCAGTGAGCACGTCTAAGACACCCCCTTCTTTAAAGTCCAGTTTTTTACTCCGTTTAATCAGTCTTCGAATCTTCTCTTTCAATTCCCTTCGTTTTTCGTCTTTGAGAGATTCAAGCTTGGATGATCCATTATAAACCTCTTTCTGAGGGCCGTCTTTAGCTGGTTTTGGCATACTTGTGATCAACGTGTATGGAGATGAAATTAACCCAGGATTGTTCTTATAATGTTAGTTTGATGAGTTGTTCAAATTCAGAAGAACTGTGTAAAATATTGTACTCAGATACTACGTGATTCTAGTCCCACCATGTATGAAACCGGCCAGCTGTTACCGTAGCCTACCTAGGCTTATCAAAGTAATCTACAAAGTTACAATGACAGGACGCCTGTTTCTCCACAAACTTTTCCAGCCTGCCTCGCCCTGGCTCTATTCACCTAAACTTACCTTAGAATACATTTTTAAATAGCATAGTTCCTTGTTTGTGTATAGCACACATAAATGTCACCCTCGTTCAGATATATCCGGGTCGAACTCCCCGTCATGTCTATAACTGCTCTAGTTCCTGTTAAACTAGGCCTATGTAATTGAAAACCACATACATGCAGGCTTCATAGACACAGGCCTCAGTCCATTCGACAGTGGAGTACTCGAGCTGAACGAAAGTTTGCCGTGTATTGTGTGGTCTAAAGTATACAACATTGACACCCAGTCTGACAGTTATAACGTTACCTGAAGCGAGTCACAATGACATTCTACTGGATGAATAATGCACGGAGATAAGTCACGGACCTCGGCCATTTACGTGATACTTTAGTTTGTTTCACTCATACGAATAGACCCAGTGTTCAATTTACGATACGGGATATTTAAACTGTCCACTAGAACTGAAATGTCCACTACAAACAAGCGTAGTGTTGCCCTGTGCTCAAGGAGAAGCTTGACAAAGGGAGCAGTCAACCACTGGCTCTTTAACTAACCCCAATTATAAACCAACGGCCATTGGCTTTTTAAACGTTCGTCTTTCTGTTAGAGAAACTACTATTTTTGTATATAAACGTACGGTGGCTCATAGAGGACATGGATGGGGGTTTTTTGTCTTTTTTTACATTTTATTTTATTTATTTATTTTTTTTTTTGTTTTAATTTTCGTCCAGGTTAAAAATAATTTTCACACGGATGGAAAATAATTACCACCTGTGTGGAAAGTATTTATC
>JAVFBZ010017419.1:17518-29896 GCA_032466195.1 Katharina tunicata | reverse complement strand
AGAAGGAATTAATCTTGCAATCAGAAATTTTCGTCCGCGCGCGGGAGGGGGGAAACCGCCCTCCCGCACCCACCCCCCACTCACTCGCTGCGCTCACTCGCTCAGTCGCTTCGCTCCTTTGATGTGCCCAAAATAATGTAATCTAAAGGCCTGCCAGTTTAGTCGGCACCTACATACATGTACAGGTGGCGTTCTTGGAATGCAGTGACGTTTTCTGGGAAAAGGGGTGAAGTTTTTCCATTGCGTAGCCGCTCGCTCAAGCTTACTTGCAGTGTGCCAAGAATCCCTTGACGCTTGCTAGCAGGGCTGTCAAAGTGCTGTGTAACCACAAACTGTCATTAATTGGCGAACTAAAAAAAGCCAGCTCTGATACGGATCAGAGCCGGCTCAGCTTAGTGGTGATTACAGACTTATTTTCCGTGGGAAGCATGTGTGGCAAATTACTACATGTACGCTTATTTAATGTCTCCAGTTCAACATCTAAAAAATAATCGGACCCCCGCCGTGGGTCAATGGTTAGCGCGTCTGACTGCAGATCCGCCTTCGATGTACCTCACGGGTTCAAGTCTCCCAGTGAACCTGAGGTTTATGAGGGAGTCACATGAGGTGACTTCGGCAAACGCGGGGGCGGTTTTTACGAGGTTTTCTCCCGGCTTTCTGCCGTATTGAGTAGAGCAGATTAAGAAGTGGAGAATCCGTCGTCATATAAATGAAATACCTTTAAGTACAACGATAAACACCGATGAAAGAGCTACAAGAAAAGGTTTCGTAAAACTCTGTAGCCCTTAATCTTAATATACAGTTCTGAGGTATCTGCAGCTACATGTACATGTATGGTGGGTGTCCAAATGATGTGGATCATGTTACCCATGTGTCTGTCATTCAGCCATTGCACACGTGCGTGTAATGTTGCCAAGTAAGATCGGATGACCATTTCATTTTACATGTACATACAGTGTACATGTCAACTACAATCAGTATCATAGGGCCTAATCGAAGGTGTAAAATGAATGTGACAGATATTTTTAAGTACTACATATTGTATACATTCTTTAAAAAAACAGTAACATCGAGCAATAATTGCTTCATCTTGTACTTGATAATAACTACAGAATCCCCTTAGCTTTACTATTGGTTGTGACTGTAGTGCTGTAACGATATAGTATCCATGTTAAGCTCTACCTGAGCTACTTCAGATGCCTTGACTCCATCAGTAGTGAGCTACAGTATCTCCATAGTACTTTCTGTTCTGTCAATGTATTGATCTGTCAAGGTCACTATTATATATAGACTAGCCCTGGTCCACTAGCTTCTATTAACAGGCTCCTGGAAGACAGTCAATAAATAGTCTAGCTATAATTAACAATGATTTAGACTTTGATGAAGTACATGTACTGTGTACATGTACATACATGTATCTGACAGCTGTTACTGTCACCAGTTGTACAGGGTCAGGGGTCCACCACGTCTGGTTGGGAGCCTCTTGTGTACTGGTGCTCTCTGAGCTACAGTGTAAGGGACACAGGAAGCTGATTTGTTGTGGTGTTTTGTAAATATTTTGTAAATGTTTTGTGATGTGATTGTGTTAACAGCGTCGTTTACGGTGGTTTCCTTCGATAAGGCTGTCGCGCTGTCATATGAGTGAAATAACCTTAAGTTATGCATAAAACCCCAATCAACCAATCAATAATGGTCCAGCTACATGTACACCATTTGAGATTAAAATCTACAAAAAGACTGCATTAAGATACAGATACATATATATATACAAGGTTACATGCAGGAATACATGTATATTATTGAGAAATAGTAAGTTGCCAAATACATGTATGACAAATAATTATTTCTAGATTGAAATATTCTGGTCAAATACTTGTTCTAGTGGTGCATGTAGGAAATCCTAACGGTCAAGCTGCTTTACAAAAAAATGGAATTCACATGTGTTTTAAACGATTGAGGCTGAATTTGGTGGTTTTCATAGACCACATTTATTGGTGCAACCGTTTTTTTATAACAGATCCCGTGATTATCAGTCCCTGACAGCTGCAACAACCTACACGCTCTGATATCAATCCAAATTAGTTGCAGGTTCAATCTAGGCTGTCAGAGTGCATACATCAAAATTTCTGCTTGTAGTTGTAGTGAGTTGCAACGATAGTGGATATGATGTTGCATGTTGATCTACATGTACTCTTAGCTTAACTACATGCTCTTTTAGTGAAGATCAAAAGACTTTCTGATCTTTTCAACTATTTTAACGAATTCAATACAATCACAATATTTCTTTTTCAGTATTCAATAAATGTAGTGTACTGAATATATTAACCCTAAACCTGAACCACAATGACAAAGAAAAAATCAATTTATCTTTTTGGCTTGTAGAAATTAAACAATTTGCATGCATGTAATGTAGGCTTTCCAGCTGCCGTGGCCTAGTGGATATTTTGTACAGAAATAAATGTGAATAGAATCAGCTGAAGACAACCAAAAAGAATTCTAAGAATTCTACTCATATCCTTTCAAAATATGATATGTAACCAGAGTGTTTGATTTAAATTTGTAATCATGTATATATTAGCCCAGTCTCTAGCAATACAATTTACCATGAAATCCAAACAAAGGAAGATTAATATAAAATACATGTACTGTATGCTGGAAGTTTTTTGTCATAAATTAGCATTTATTGTCCGTTTTTGCTGGTGTCAGTAAGGGCAGTTTCCTTCACCCTTTGGGCTGGCACCCTGTCATATTATAAGTACATTCATGAGTGAAAGAACATGTACATGTACTGCGTAAAACCCCACCACTCAAATAAACAAACGTTTGTTAGTTACTTGTGTACAAATGTAGTTGTCTAGTTGTACAGTTTAATTGTTTCAACTGAACACCTCCTTAAGTAGCCCATTGGGTCTGAGGACTCTGAGGGAGTAGAGTGTATCAAGGCAGGTCTCAGGTCTTTGTTTCAGACATGTATGTTTTTTGTGCATGTAGATACATGAACAGTATGCTCTATGTACATGTAAGTACAGTGTACTATGAACATCATGTACATGTAACATTGCATTTAGGCTGTATAGTACATTTATATATGTTGCCTTGTGACATCACATACTGTACTGTACATGTAGACCATAGGCCAAGACTCCACTGGTGAAAAACATGGACATAATTGTATCTAGATATAAGAAACAAAATTGGTTATTTTTCCTATAAGTTTATGGTGCACATATACATGTATAGATACATTATTAGAAACAGAAATGGTGTTAGGTATCCACACAGCATGTTTCTGGGCTTCAGTGTAATTGGACAGGGCACCTGTATCGCCGTCTTGTTCCTTGCCTGTGCTGTAGAGTGATATAACCTTAAATATGATGTAAAACTCCAATCAGGCAATCCAAAATAGAGCAAGGCACAGCAACTAGATCGCTAACCACTCGTTTGCTAAATTTTAGGCAGATGTTGTCAAGGATTAAAGTTTTCAGCTATTCAGATTCAGCTCTGTCAGCTGTTTGTTGGATGACTTCGTTCATATCCAGTCTGCTAACTGTCTGCAATTGTTTGCTGTCTGGGAGTTCTTCAACCCTCATCAATTTGTGTCTTGTCTGATGACCTTTGACACAGATCATGTGACCCTGTTCATCCAAGACATGATAGAATCTGGCCTCTGACACAGAGAACTGTTTGTCTCTTGTATCATTTAAAGTAAACAAAAACACATTCATGTAACATGTACATGTATGTACATGCACAATGTAACTTACAGGAATTAAGAGTTATTTTTGGAAAGGATTAACTGATCTAATAAATGCTGGCAAGTGACAAGTCTGTCTCAATGTCAAGTTACCCTTCAGAGCCAACATGTACATGTTAATTTATACAAGTTCTTGGTGATATCATTTTGAGCTTGAAAGACAAAGTGTAAATGTTACAAAAAATCTTACTGTTGATGTCTTTATACGATCTCAGATTTAGACCTACATGTATTGTGACGCCATTTACATAAATTACTTTTGTGTATATAAAAGTTGAGTTAAGTAAAGGTTCTCCCATAGTACTTGTACTGCATGTGTTCAAATTCATAGTTAGTGTATTGAAAACATCATTTGGTTTGCATTAATTAATATGTAATTAGAAATTCTGAAGCTGATTTACCATTTGGTTGAGTCACTGTCTGTTTTACATGTATGTCCACAAAGCACTAGATAAATTTTCAACATTCTCACGGACATAAAATCATTAAATGACAAATTTCTCTCCAAATCCTATATAAGAAACATTATATACATGTACATACTATACATGTGCATGTACAGTATTTTCAAAATTTCTCCCCAAGGCAAGACATGGGATTGCACTGGAACTATGGTAACAGGTTGTATGGTTGCCTGATATTCCAGGGCTACCTTAAAGTGATCTGGTGATGCACAGGGCAGGGCACACACTGTACATGTACTAACCACAATTAGAGAACAGAGAAGCTACACGTAAGGCTTTCAGTCTTCATGTAGAATACTTGGTGGTATCTGATCATATCAAGCACTGTCAGAGTATCCCTTAGTCTACCCTAGTCTACATGTAACTGATGAAAGTACATGTAACAGTAACATCCCAGACAGCATTGGTCTGGTGTTCTCTGCCTTTTCTCTGGCAGCCTAATCAGTTGGCATCACTCCATAACTGCTCAGGATGTGTTTGTATCTCTGAGCTGTTCTCTGAGGATAGACACATTGTGAATGGGCTGGCTGACTGCTTCATCCCATTCATTGTTTTTTATACTGATCATATGGTCACCCGCTCTACACATTTCTGAATACAGCTGCTGTATAGCAGACACTTGTAAGGGTTTTACTCTGAAGAGACATACAGTAGAGTACATGTACTACATTATGTATGTATGATGTATACAAATTATCACTATTGTACATGATACAAACATCTATATGTACATCATTATACATGTTCGTACCAATCTTCAAAGCAAGGCTTTTTTTCATTTACACTGTATCTGGTGGGAAAAAAACCCAAAGAGCTTGATCTCTCTCTCAAGAAACATATCTCTACCACACACATTGCAATATGTAGAAGGTAGAAGTCAAGATGTGGTGTTACTGTACATGTACATGTATATATACATGATGTAGATGTATTTTTTAAAACAATAAGACAGACCTAAAAATCCATTAGATAACATTTTAGTGGACATTGTTGCTTTAAACAGAGGAGCAGATGTAATTGTGGTTGTTGTAATTCAGGTGGCTGGACAATTTGTTCATTTCCAAGCATCCTGTTTCTTTTGTAATAATGTATCTGATATTGTAAAGTAAGGAGACCAGGACTTAATTCATTACAACTGTGCAATTATACATGTAGTTAGCCATGAACAATGTAGCCTGAGTAGTAATTATACATACATGTCACTTTGTGGGTGCTGATCAGCTGACACAGTGTGCAATTTAATACCTCTAGGTCAAAGGTTGAGGGTCATCCACACATGGTCACATTGTTGAGATGCCTGTGTATTGGAGTGGAGAGATCATGACACTTTAAACAAACATTGTCTTCCCACCAACTACAATGCCTCACTGGTACAGTACATTATTGTGTAGTTTAGCAAGTGTCAACAATTGAGTGGAAGGCTGAGATTGGGTCTGCCATATTTAATAATACATTTCACAAGTTTGACAATAACAACTTCCATGTGACAAAACTAGCACTTTAACCCATTTTATTTCTTTAAATTGTACATTGACACATACATCTGCATACATGTTTTTTTCCGGTGGTTGCAGATTTCGCGGGATGGTTTTTACGATGTTTCTTCCCGGTTTTCCACCATAAACGCAAATTAATAAGCAATAATAAGTCGTTGTATAGGTGACATACATGTAGCCTTGGGTATGACGTTAAGCACCAATCAAACAAACAAACACACATACAATGTGTACATGTACATGTAAATGAACTATCTCTAAAATAGTGTGCTGTGCATGTGGTCACATCAGTGTAAATCAGTCGTACATGTAACTGTGAAATAGAAACATTTGGATTGAACGTTAATGTTTTACAATTAAGCAGTCAATAAGTGCAGTTTTGTGCTGCACACATACTTTGTAAAACACTTAGCCTGCCTGTCATGGGTAACATGTATGTATTTTTGTCAAGAGTAATCACACTGGCAAAGGGATATCAACAAATTCAAACCGATATACAAGTACATTTATACCAGTGGTTGGGTGTTTGGGGGAGCTTTCTGTGCCCTGGTGGTGCTCTGAGAAGCATCAGGAAGCTGATTTGTTATGGTATCTGGTGTTGAATCCAGTTCTTGTCCATTGGTGTCCTTGTTTGTTGACATGTATGTCAGATAAAGGAATCAAATTTCGAAATGAAAACAGCAATTTGTTATTTCTAACTCCAACAATCAACAATATGAATGACCTCTCTACATGTTTGATGTGTGTAACTTCCATTCTTGGGTTCTAAATTTAAAAAAAAATATTCTGGAAGAAAACAAGTTGGACATTTCCGGGGACAGATGCAGTCTGGGGACAAGGCATAGTAGAAATGAAAACTGAAATTGCATTGGCCTGATAACTTTTGAGATCTTACATACATGTATTATACAACATGAACATTCCCTTTAAGGGCATGGCCTCTAAAAGCAGATAATTCCCAGCTGTGCTGGAATTGTAAACCACTGTGTCACTTCCTTCCAAGGTTCGTGGGCCAACTTGCCCTGCCCTTCTACAAATATCTTCCAAATGACAGCTTTTCAGGAAAGGTTTGGGTATGATCCTTTAACTTTACCTACAAGAGTTGTTTCCCTTGATGACTTGATGGCTGCTAGTTAAAACCTGATCAGTTTATTACAGTGTCTGTCATTGTTACATGTACATTAAATTGAACTGTACACATGACTAGCAAGTTTGCATATGATCTGAAATATTTCTCTGAAAATAGTGATTTGAGACACCCTGTTTCTCTGAAAATAGAGATTTGAGACACCCTGTTTCTCTGAAAATAGTGATTTGAGACACCCTGTTTCTCTGATAATAGTGATTTGAGACACCCTGTTTCTCAGAAAATAGTGATTTGACACCCTGTTTTTGATTTCTGGCTAACACTACATGTATGCAAGTAGCTCAAAACCCATCCAGCTTTACTTGTACACTTGCAAAGAACTGAATCAAAATTTTCAAACTTAAAAATAAATGACATTTTTTTTTTAGATAACTTTTTCACAAAATGTAGGACAAAAAAGAGAATGTTCTTATAAACAAATAAAAAAAGACATGAACAATTTTGACCCTTGGAGGGGTAGTCCATTCCTAATAGAACCCTGCATGTACACTGTCAGACTGTATGATGTACAAATGTAAGAGGGTTTGAAATCAGTGTTGTCTTCTGACAAAAATTTATTAAAATTGAAAGTTGTCGTCCATCAATAACATGTATTTAGCTGACAATGTACATGTAATCTGACATTACACGTATATAAATTTTATTTCTGTAAGGTAGAGAAAGAAAATTTTGCTTGCCTCCACCAGGATTCGAACTCGGGTCTCTGGCTAGCAGGGCCATTATATATATACAGATCACTCTACAATGGCACGGCCTGTCAACCACCCAGGCAACCCTGGATAAATTTAAAATTTAAAATTTAAAACACACATGTACTACATGTAGGTCACAGTTTTTTCTCAAATTCTACAGTAGTAGACTATGTATGCATTGATTTCAAAATTTCACTTGAAGACGTCATGGTGATTTCACTCAAACTAAGGTTGTAACCTGTATGTTTGACTTGCCTGTAAATTAATGCATACAGTTACATGTATGTATACGAGGGGAGATACCGGTGACTACAGATACTGTATTATCGTTTTTCCTACAGATGCGAACTACGCATCCTTGTTATCTACATAATAAATATAATGAAACGCCTTAAGTATGTATGACCTTAAACACTATGTCAATAAGTTGCATGTTATTATAGAGTGACACATGTAATCGTCAATCAAATTTGTGAACAAATTTTAAATGCGCTGATCAAATTTTGTTTTTAAATTTTAATCTGTGTGGGGATCTGTATTTCATATATTAGCCATAATTTTTACGCCTACATGTACATGATATATGTACTATATATGTATTAGCTGTTAGGTCATCTAATAGTATACTTACATGTTGTTGTTGTATTTTTGTAGGACCAGTATGATAACCTAGAGAAACACACACAGAAAGGGATCGATTTCAGTGAGAAAGTCTCCCATTTCTACAAGGAAAGATGTGCAATAGAAAATGAATATGCCTACAAGCTCAAGTAAGTGTCAACACTGTATTTAATGTCCTGTTGTACATTGTAGGACTTTAAATACAGGCAAAATTAGACATTGTTATTTTAAATACTGTGAGATTGACTGACATGTTGTACATATATATTGACCATTTAAATAAAAAGTTTTACTACAAGATGCAATGTTTTACTGACCACTTGTGGGCTTAGTGTTAGCCAGAGGGTTGTCTCAGTGTTTTTGAGAAACTCAAGAACGACAAGAAGCCATTTGAGACACCCTACATGTATTTTAATCAAATTTAACATGGAAATGAATGGGAAAATGTCTAATGAGACACTCTGTTTCTGTGAAAATGGTGATTTGAGACACCCCAGATCTTTTGTTTCTGGCCAATACTACATGTATGCCTGTGATGGAGTTAGACACATTGTCTTTTTACTATTTTATAAGGCTACATGTGCATGCACTGATCAATCTTCAATCTTATCATGTAAGCTTATACATGTACATACACACTGTATGTTCTACTCAGGAGCATCACATGGAAGCAATTCTTTACTCGCCCAGTCTTTCTAAGAGCAGTTTGTTTCCAGATTATATTCTAGATGCTATTTAATTTAATTTAAGTTAAAAAATGTATGTTTCTTTTCCTGTGCATTTAATGTTTAATTTATATCAGACAAGTGTTTAAGGATTGTTTTTCGCTGCTTAGGCCACGGCCGCCACGCAGAGCCAGGAGAGCAGTGTGTATTTAGAAATGATCGTGGAAGGAACAAAATAATAATAATAACACCTGTAATTATATTTGACATACTCTTTTTTTAAATCGATGCACAGATTTACATGTACAAATGTGTACAGGTAAAGACATACATTGTATATACAGTACAGTAGCATGGCAATAGGTTAAGAAATCACAAGTCAATCCGTATTTTGTTTTTCAGAAAATTAGTCCGAAATTATCAGCCAAAGAAGAAAGAAGAAGATGATTACTCGTAAGTTTCTTTTCACGATTAAGTTTTTTTCTTCACCTTAATAATGGTTCAAGTTTTCTTGAGTTGTATTTTTATTTAAAATTTGATTCTTATATAAAAATCTGACGTAATTATGTCTGATTTTCGCTATATAAGTGTGGAAACGAAATAATCGAAACTTGCCAAATGTAGAAAAAAAAGTGGATATATCATGTACATTGCGAAAAAAGTTTAGGCCTACATATTTTCTAGTAGTGTCTGTCACTAATAACGTGAATACTGTAGCCGGCAATCTATAGTCTCAAACGAAGACAGCCCTGCCCCAGTTAGCCTCACATGTAGGGACTCCTGTGGCGCGAGACTATTGATCTTCTCGGCAGTGTTTAGAAAGCAATTCCCCACCCCACTTCTGGCGGCTTCTTTGAAGGTGATAAGAGTCGTAGGCATTCTGGCGAGTTTAGCTGAGAAACAACCCGATATAGAGGGGGCTAAGGAGTCTTTAGAGTCTCGGACTTACGGTAGCCATGTTTACTTTATACCTATATCATCTTTTTGGTCACATTCACCAATTGAACCAATGTTTAGTGGTGGACTCAGTCTGTGCCCTGGTGCTCCTTGAGCTAAGTAAGGGGCATCAGGAAGCTGGTTTACTGTGTTTAGTGGTGGACTCAGTCTGTGCCCTGGTGCTCCTTGAGCTAAGTAAGGGGCATCAGGAAGTTGGTTTGCTGTGTTTATTGGTGGACTCAGTCTGTGCCCTGGTGCTCCTTGAGCTAAGTAAGGGGCACCAGGAAGCTGGTTTACTGTGTTTAGTGGTGGACTCAGTCTGTGCCCTGGTGCTCCTTGAGCTAAGTATGGGGCATCAGGAAGCTGGTTTGCTGTGTTTAGTGGTGGACTTAGTCTGTGCCCTGGTGCTCCTTGAGCTAAGTAAGGGGCATCAGGAAGCTGGTTTGCTGTGTTTAGTGGTGGACAGTCTGTGCCCTGGTGCTCCTTGAGCTAAGTAAGGGGCATAAAGAAGCTGGTTTGCTGTGGGCTCTTGTTTTGAGTACAGTTTTTGTCTCGGGGAGTACTTTTCTGTTGTTGAGGATGGTTTTCTTGGCCCATTGGGCTGGCATGCTGTCATATGAGTGAAATAACCTGAAGTACAGCTTAAACCCCAATCAAATCAATCTTTTGAACCACTTCTGTTCCAGATGAGATTAGTTGTATTGATTAGTATTTTCAGTACTTCATACACATGTAGTTGCATTGAAACATCTTTATGTCGTTTAGAAGGTGACCGTTAACAGTATTTTCTGTTAAATTCCTGAAAGTGGCTAGAATATGTCTCTGTTCTGTATCAGGGAGTGTTATCCCAAACAACAAAAAAATACTTTCAAATTTGATTCTGTTTGCAGATTTACATCAACAAAAGGTTTTTTAGACATGCTGAAGGAATTACATGATAGTGCTGGCCAACACGAAGTGATAGCAGAAAATTTGCAGACTGACATAATAAAAGAGTTCCATAATGTTATACAAGAGTTAAAACAAGAAAGGAAAAAGGTGAGTGTATCAATAGCAAACAAGATTACATATGTACATATAGCTCTTATATATCTTGTAGAAGCCGTATATTTGCTCGGTGGTTTAAGCATCGGCCTGCCGACACACCGTCCAGGTACATGTACCTCATATGATTTTCAGGGAGGGTCTGGTTGAGGGTGACCAATAATGATGGCCTCGATCTAAGAAATAGAGAAGACGGGAATGGTATTACAGGGAATAAAACCAATCTGTGATGGAAAATATAGATCTTTTAGAAGCAATTCACAAAGGGTGTGTGGAGTCGCATAACACTTGAGTCTCTTCTAATGTTGGGTGTGGGTGGTTGATTCAAGCTCCCTGTGCTCTGAGAGTCTCTGAGCTAATCCGCATCAGGAAGCCAATTTCTGTTGCAGTGTTCTCAATCTGTTTTGAAACCCTTAATTGATCAGTATTATTTGTTTGCTGACAATAAGGTCCAAGGTGGTTTTCTTTACCCAGACCGTGACATGCCGGGATATGAGTGAAATAACCTCAAATATGATGTAAAACACCCCAGTCAAGCAAACAAACCAATGTTGACAAACTTTGGGAAGCTGCTATCATTTTTTTAGAGGCGCAGTAATGGAAAGTTAAGAACCTTTGACATCATTGTTAACAAATATACCAGTCAGAATAATCGCAAGACACAAACCATATAAAACACTAGTGGTGAAAGTCTGTTTTATAATCCATAGAGAGAGTGGCTGTGTGGGATCCTCCTGTGCCCTGGTGCTATCCTGAGGGGTATCAGGAAGCCCAGTTCTTAAGGGGGTCCTGTTTTTTGTCCTGTAGCGTCTTCTATGTAGCCGGTGTCGCTTAGGGTGGTTCCCTTCACCCATTGGGCTGGCACGCTGTCATTTAAGTGAAATAACCGTAAGTACTGTGTAACACCCAAATCAATCAAACAACAAAATCATAGTCCATAGAAGATGTAGAATCCAGCCTTATATTGTACTTGACAGACTTCAAATACTTTAGACATCTTGACTAGTTGTCTGGACACTGTACACAGTGACCGTGGTGTTGCTGACAGATGTCGCCTCGTGTGGATGTGTTGATGATTGAACTTATTTATGGAACCAGTTGCTGTTATATACATGTACATTGTATTTGTTTCACAAAGTCTTCACTTATTTGTGCACTCAAAGTTACTATGATGACCAGTGTTGAAGACATTCAGTTGCCATTAGAACAGCATTTGTGATGCGTCAGGATGAATTGAACACACCTTTTTTGTCTTTTTCTCTTCAGCATTTACAAGAATGCCTCAAGCTACAACAGAGTATGAGGAATTCACTGGAAGGTTTAGACAGAGTAAGTAACACTGTAATGTACAAATACCCTGCTCCATAGGTAAGCATTGTTTAGACAGAGTAAGTAACACTATAATGTACAAATACCCTGCTCTATAGTTAAGCATTGTTTAGACAGAGTAAGTAACACTGTAATGTACAAATACCCTGCTCTATAGGTAAGCATTGTTTAGACAGAGTAAGTAACACTGTAATGTACAAATACCCTGCTCCATAGGTAAGCATTGTTTA
>JAVFBZ010017419.1:1290-15181 GCA_032466195.1 Katharina tunicata | reverse complement strand
CACAAGCTTTCCAGGTAAGTGAACACTATACACAGTTAATAGCCGCAAATACCACTCAGAAAGAACACTATACACAGGTAACACCACAAGCTTTCCAGGTAAGTGAACACTATACACAGTTAATAGCCACAAATACCACTCGTAAAGAACACTATACACAGTTAATGCCACACGCTTTCCAGGTAAGTGAACACTATACACAGTTAATAGCCACAAATACCACTCAGAAAGAACACTTTACACAGTTAATGCCACAAGCTTTCCAGGTAAGTGCCACAGCCTTTTCTACACCATTTGGTTGGAGCGGGTGGTTGGGTCACATGGAAGGCTCCTGTGCCCTGGTGCTCTCTGAGCTAAGGGGCATCAGGAATCCACTTTTTGTGGTGTCTTGTGTCCTTCACATATTGTGTGATGTCTCATTATGGGGTATATAACCCCAAGCCAACTTTCACATCATTTGGTAGGAATTTTTTCTTTTCTTTTCTTTTATTAGTGTTGTAATAATCTGTTATATTTTGAAAACTTATTTGTCAAAATCTGGTGTATATATATTTTTTATTGTTAAATTTTTTATCCTATTCCAGTGTTATTCTGTCGTGTAAATGAGATCAGTGGTTATATTTGATGAAAGGTGAAACCCTTAATGATGGAACTTTTCTATTTTTTTTCTTTTATAAAAAGCTGTAAATTTAATATTGTGGTATGGAAATATCCTTAAGTACGTTGTAAAACCCCAATTAAAATGTCTTATTTATTGATTATTACATACATTTTAAGCCCTTGGGGTACATGTTCTTGTATTCATACAAATTCAGGTTTTTATAGAATTGTTTGTTTAATTTCTTACAGCAATTACAAGAGATGGATGAACGACGGATAGTCAAGCTAGGAGAGTATATACAGAGGACGGCAGAAATAGAGAGAAAAGTAGTACCTATTATAAACACATGTATTGATGGAGTTTTAAAAGCGGCACAGTCTGTTGATGCTGCCCAGGTACAGTGAAGTAGACTTCTTCCTATTGTCATTCTCTCACATTAATCTATTTAAATCTGAACAAAAATCAGTTTTCGGTCCAGGAATTGTTGCATATGTTGGTGACAGTTTTCTATGCCCTATTATTATATAAGAAGCGTTATGAAACAAATTTATATCACATCATGGTTTATAGTCACATTCTGATATGTAATCACATCCTGATTTATAATGACATCTTGATTTGTAATGACATCGTGATTTGTAATGACATCCTGATTTATGATCACATCCTGATTTATTATCACATCATGATTTATTATCACATCGTGATTTATTACATGTATCTTATCATGATCTGTAATGACATCATGATTTAGTCACAACATGATTTATTATCGCATCATGATTTATCATCACATACTGTTTTTTTATCACACTAAGATTTAACATTAGATCATACGTTGTTGTCGTTTGTTGCCAGATGGCTGGTTTCCATCACCTACTGTACATGTATGCGGCTTGAATTCTTTCAAACGAATAAAACAGGCATAAAACCCTGATCAAACAAAAAAAAAATTTGATTGGATATGTTTGTGTATTTTGTAGGATTCTAAAATAGTGGTCGATAGATTTAAGTCCGGCTTCCAGGTTCCTGGTGACATTCCTTTTGAAGATTTAAGTTGTGGCGGAAGTTCACAAGATTTACACCGAGAAAATTCCACCGCACGCCTTCCAACGCCAGTCAGTACCGGCAAAGGAACCCAAGCGAGCCGATTAAAGAAACGTGGAGGGCTCTTTGGGATTTTCGGATCTTCTAAGGTGGGTTTGAGTTTAACAGCATTGTGCATTATTCAACGCAATGTTCTTAACCCTATATGATTTCAATTTTTTTTTAAAGTTTAACCCATAATGTATTGTTTCTTGAATTCAATAACAAAGCTTATCAATGATAGTAACATCTGTCATGGCAGTTTGATGATATTGCAATGTGGTACAAACTACAGCTTTTTTTGACATTTTGTTGTGCATAACTTGACCCAGTTGAGATTCACCACATGCACACCAGTTATGTAATAATTATTGTTTGCACATGTTTGTGTTTCTGTGTGCACTGGTATGTTATGATGTCAGTGTTTGACACATGGCTACAGGCTAAGGTCCTTGGTGCTCTCAGGGCTTCGGTGCATCAGGAAGTAAACCGGTCCTGTTGTCATGTTGTAACTCCTGCCAGTGTTCTGCACTGCCTATGCTCCCGGTGAGGTTGTCAGTGGTTTCATTCACTGATTGGGCTGGCAGTCAGTGTTCTGCACTGCCCATGCTCCCGGTGAGGTTGTCAGTGGTTTCATTTACCGATTGGGCTGGCAGTCAGTGTTCTGCACTGCCTATGCTCCCGGTGAGGTTGTCTGTGGTTTCATTCACCGATTGGGCTGGCAGTCAGTGTCCTGCACTGCCCATGCTCCCGGTGAGGTTGTCAGTGGTTTCATTCACCGATTGGGCTGGCAGTCAGTGTTCTGCACTGCCTATTCACCTGGTGAGGTTGTCAGTGGTTTCATTCACTGATTTGGCTGGCAGTCAGTGTTCTGCACTGCCCATGCTCCCGGTGAGGTTGTCAGTGGTTTCATTCACCGATTGGGCTGGCAGTCAGTGTTCTGCACTGCCTAAGCTCCCGGTGAGGTTGTCAGTGGTTCCATTCACCGATTGGGCTGGCAGTCAGTGTTCTGCACTGCCTATGCTCCCGGTGAGGTTGTCAGTGGTTCCATTCACCGATTGGGCTGACAGTCAGTGTTCTGCACTGCCTATGCTCCCAGTGAGGTTGTCAGTGGTTCCATTCACTGATTGGGCTGGCATGGCCTCATAGGAGTGAAATACATGTAACTTTAGGTGTACAACAAAATCCCTGTCTACTTTTTACAATATCATTTTTTTTGTCTGTTATTCTGTCTGAGGCCATGTGTTCCAAGCTTTAGAATTTGTTCACACCGGTATATTGAGATAAAAGGTATCCTAACAGGATCTAGGACAAATGATTTCTTTTGTTTGAGAGTATAAGAAATCACATGTATATTTGAATTTGCTGTGATCCACTTGTATATTTCATGCCCATCTCAAAATTTTGTATTTTCTCAAATACGTGCAATGTTCCTTTTGGGTTATCTCAGACATTACCTACAATTATCACACAAATAAGTAAATTTCAGTGTTTTCAGATTTACATGTACATAAATGTATAAGATATTTGTTTGATATCTTCATGTCATGTGGAATGCAGCTGTCCCACTCTGTGATTGGTCAGTTTTCGGTTTGTTGATCAGGTTCAACCAATGAAATGGTACATACATGTAGGATATCAAATTCTTTGCTCAAGATACAGAATTAATGAAACTCGTAGTAATTTAACAATTTTCACAAATTTGATATCTTCGGGCCTCTCATTAGAGATCCTCTAATCAGCCTCAAATATATAACATGGTGTCCACTTTAATGTTTGTTTTGGTATTCATGTTTTCTGTGTTTGTGGTGCAGTGAGGTAAAAAATGGTTGTCCTAGAATTTGTGATCGTGTCACTTGTGATAATTTCTGTAGTCTGGAAATAGAATTATTTTTTTTTATAATTGAGTATGCATTTGGCCCTCAAACAACATTGGCCTGGAGATCGAAGAAATCTCTTGGTAATCTGAGAAAGGTGAAATCTAATTCTGGCTCGATGCTGAACACACACCTGTACATGTATCTGATGTACATTAAATGAAATGGTTTTTGGTGTCGTTTCGGTGCCTGAATTCTCAAGGTCCTGGGTTCAATTCCCTCAAGAAGAGTGTCATCCTTTCTGAATTCTGAGGGTCGTGGGTTTGATTCCCTCAAGAGTGTCATCCTTTCTGAATTCTGAGGGTCGTGGGTTCGAATTTTTTCTGAACTAGCATCTGTTCAGTATCAGAGAGTGTTATCCCAAAAAACAGAAAGCTGTGTAGGTGTAGTTGTTATTTTGCCTGGGCCCTCATTGTACAGAGTTGGACTGGAGACGCGTTGCCTTTATCTCCTGTACTGTAACTGTAGCTAACTGTGACTTTCACTATTCCAGTATCCTCACTATTTTAAAGCGATCTGTGAAAAGTGATCAGTCTTGTTTTATTGCCAGAGTCTTTGAGGACAGTTTTCTTTACCCCTTTGACTGGCACGCTGTCCTATAAGTAAAATAACCTTAAGTATGGTGTAAAACCTCAAACAAACAAACGTTGCAAACCTGAACTGGTCCTTTCATCATTTTTTTTTTGTCTTGCCAGTCTCTTTGAGGGTGGTTTACTTTACCCACTGGGGCTGGCATGCCACATTATGGTTGAAATTGTCCTTAAAGGCCCCAATTGAACACTGCTCTGACACTAGTACATACATGTACAGTATGTAGATACTCTAATCCCAGGAGTGAAATGACCTCTCCACAGCAATGAGACAAACAAACAACCAGGAAGCTTTATGATTGGTTGGAAGTCGCTCCTGCCATTTCCCTCTTACTGTTCAAAGAGGTATACAGGGTTCCTCCCCCCACCCCTCGTGCAAAACATCACCAATTTGGTTGACAGATAATAATAAAAAAGTTTAAAGATACTTCCCCCAGAATATTAAATCCATAAGGCTTTTTGTTTGTACGTTGTTGGCTAACTTTCTACAGTTAGTTAGCTACAGTATTATTAAATAGTGTTACCTGTATGTAGAGCAAGAGATTTTAGTTTGTATTTATTGTTGTGATTTGAGTTGAAATTATTTTTTATTCCTGTCCGGTGCCTTAAAGATGACGGCTGTGAAAAGCATGATAGGCCTTCTGGTAGGTATTCTAAAAAGACAACCAAATGTCCAGGTTTGGAAGATTGGTCATTTTGTTGTTGTTGTAACTGAAATTGGATTACTAAAGTGGTTCCCAGGATGGGTTATCAGTTTTCAGTTTATTTAATTTGGTTAGGTTTTAAAATGTTTATGTTCTTTCTTTTATCAACATTCTGGTTCATTTATTTAATTTTTTCCAGTTATATCTTTAATTAATTATCATTCAGTGCATAATTGAATTTATTTATGGTTTATATTTTTCTAAGGATAAAATAATTCATTTTGTTTTTATTTACATGCCAGAAACGTTTAGTTCAGTTATTCTCAACAAAATATTTTATTATAATTTTCTGTAATAATTCTTGAGGAGCCACTTTAAGTGCTAGTTGGTGTTGTGAACAGTTGTTGTTGTTATCCATTTGTTGTGCTGTCTTTTTGTTTGGTGAAATTGTTTTACAAGTAGTTGGTATATTGTTAAAGATCATTCATATATCTATGAAAATATTTTTCAGATTTTTTTCCAATTGAACTTTTGTGGAATAAACTTTATTCAACTACATGAACATGTAGACTATATTTGAGGTGAATTTAGGGTCAGTAGGTAAGCCTACCCCGTTTGTTTCGGTAGGCCTACCTGATTTTGTGATGCTTTGAGAACTGAAATTTCAGGTTTGTTTTGTTAATAATTAATAGTGCTTGCTTTCCTTCATCCAGTTTGCTGATGTCTCATTATGCAATCAAACAAGTGACTAAGATACTGATTAAAGTAAAAAAACAGTACTAAACGGTAGTACCTTTAAGACTAACAATAATTGTTGTAGGTGGATTAGTTTTCTCCAGCCATATAGGTTGGCTTCTTCGGGTCTAATGATAGTTAAATCATATTGTCTGTAAAATATCAAAGGCTATGATATCAGTGTCAGTGTTTTGGTGTTTGGCAGCGCTTTAGGTATGTACGCCCTATTAAAAGGAAGGCCGCGCATATCAATGTTTTTATGGTATGTACGCCCTATTAAAAGGAAGGCCACGCATATCAATGTTTTGAGTCAAATAACCCTGAGTGTAGCAATCAACACCAAGCTCTTTGTTAAGCACACTCTTAACTGTCTTGTGGCCGCTCTGTGGTTGAGCTTTGGACTACTGCACCCCCTTCACTGTACCCGGATAGGTTCAATCCCCCCTGAGGACCGTAGGTATATAAGAGAAGTGTTTCCGTGGCTGCGGAGTTTGCGGAGTGGTTTTTACGAGGTTTCTTCCCAGTTTTCCACCATACACCGGCAATGCAAATTATTAAGATAAGTACGTCATCATATAGGTGAAATACTCTTGAGTCCTACGTTAACCACCAATCAAATTAAACTGTCTTCGCTTACACAACAGTTCAAAACGACACAGCCATATAAAGCACATGTAGAGTCCCCCGCCCTATCCCCTCTTAAAAATACAAAATTTGATCTGAATCCGTGTACAATTGTAATTTTTACATGATGTTAGTTAAGTTTATATTTTTTCTCTCTCTCTCTCTCTTCAATCATGGATCATTTCTTATAATCATTCACGGTAAGTCATTAAATCACATTTACCATTATGCTGTTGTTGTAATGTTGTCAGCCATTTTCCATATTATTTGCATTTGACATTTCTTTCAAATTAATTGTCATTACATTTATTTTGGGTTTTTCCTTTTCGTTTCTTTTTTTGCTGATAACAAACTTTGCAGGTAATATATTTGTAGATTTGTTTAGTTTTTATTCATTAAAATTGAATTAACAAATTAACAGCATTTGTAGACTACAAATAATTTATAAGACTGAATTGTTTTACTAATGGATTGAAATAATTATTGTTTTTTTTCTAACAGTATTTGAAATTGTAGTTAAAGAAGATAATCAAAAAATTAATAAATCCAGTTTTGTTGTAATAAATAATATAAAGTACAAGATACATTGTTGATGTATTATGGGTAATGGATTCAACATTTCAGTTTATGAGGAAAAAGGTAGTACAATTGCATTAAAATTAGTAAAGTTGTATAAAGTCAAAAATAATACTCAGCAGATTCATAACGTGTGCAGAACATAATGGTAATCATATTATTTTGGAATCCTTGGCATCCTTGACAGCCTATTTTTTTCTCAAAGTTTATTTTTATGTTTGAACGGTTATGTCAACCATAGTCAACCACATTTTGTAAATTGCTATTTCTTAATTTCTTAATGGGTCATTTAATGCAAAATAAATATTTAGTGAATTAGGCCTGAATTCATGGAGTACTTGAATCGGCTCAGTAATTAAGGCTTGCCAAATCTTTTCTCAAACGAACCACGCAGAATCAAGAGTGTCTGTAGATCGTGTAGATGCAAACTATATATATAAATGAAGACAAAGAAAATTTGCATATTAGAGGCCTATCATAGCGTACAAGAAGAACAAATCTGTCAAGGACCTTGGTTCTGTATCAGATTACCCTTAACTGGCCTCCTCTTTATTTGGTAGTCTAAGGGGTTTACTACAAACTCTAAATGATAAATTTTTCAGGTTGTGCTTATTATCACCTTTACCTAATATCTACATGTATTTGTGTTACATATTCGCCACATATTTATCTTCACAATATACATGTTACATGTATTGCCTTTTCTCTAGATGCACCTATAGGTTATCCAGAACATCTCGAAATAAAGGTCTATCTAGAAACTTGTCTCTGAGAATTTATGTAGAACATGAGATAATTTATCGGCTTTAATTAGTCCATATCCCTGTGCCAGTGTGATTACTCTTTATAAAAATATATATGTACAAGAAACTTAATTGCTCTCAGAAACTATGAAGCCATGGCACCAGGAAGCTGATTTGTCTGCAGCATCTTGTTTGCCTCCTGAGTATTCAGTGTCGTTAATAATGATGCCCTTCACCAATTGGATTGGTGTGCCGTACAACTTATATGAGTGAAATAACCCTAAGTACTGCAAACAACTCCAATAAAATAACTAACCTCTAGTTAATCAATTCAAACTCGAGCGATAATTCAAAATCCTAGAGCGATCTCTAAGGATGAGTATGTAAATCTCCGTATTCAAACACAATATGTAATAGCAGAAGTCTAATAACCCCAAGTATGAAACGAGCCATTGACACACATTCATGGCAGTGAGGTTTCTGTTTCAGTAAATGTGTGTCAATGGCCCGTTTCATACTTCAGGTAAATAGACTACTGGTAATAGATCTGTATTTGTTGACAAGCCTCAGAAGAGTCACTCTATCCCTGGGCCCGACAGAACTGGGGTAACATTTCTCTCAACCATCATGTCTACTCTAGCCTCACTCAGCATGGCCCCTTCTATCCCACTGCCAATACACATTATCACCTTATACAAGATTTGACAACATTACCCACTCTCGGTTTTCTTTCGGACAAAATGTGTTCAGAGCGACGCTGCATGTGCTTTAATGTTGCCAAGATTTGTGAAACGGCCGCCATGAGTTTTATCTTAAAAAGCGTTTCTATCTCACTTTAAGTCAGCCGCAGGTAAAGTTAATAGCCATTTTACCTTATTTACCATCCAAGGTTAAAACCTTTAGCTTTTAGCTACATGTACATGTATGTACCAGGGCTATGTAAATGTCTATGCCCCCAGTTATTTGGTCAGCAAGGCCACACAATTAAACAGAATGTGGTAATCACCAATCAATCAATAAATCTTCATCGGCAGTCCACACACATTACTGTTAAACTAAATGTAAAATTACAACCCACCAGGAGGCTAAATGAGTGGACCCGTCCACTTTTAAACTTTCATTCAATTTTTCCAAAACAAGAATACAGCATAAATTTATCTTTTAAACCTTAAGTTAAAAAATAATGACATTTTTTGGCTGGGTTTGGATATCAAGATTAACAGGTGTTTATTTACGAGGTATTAACGGCTTTATGCTGATAACCGACAGTGCTACATGTACACGTACGTGTAATTGAAATGAAATATCTGTGAGCAATGACCTTTAGAAGTAGATAAAAGGTAACAATGTGTTTGGCAGATTCCAAGTCATCCAACCTATCATACATGTACATAGTTTAGTCTTATTAGATCATTTGGGTATCTGAATTGTTCAAGGGAGACAAATCTTGTAAGCTGTAAACAAAGATTGATTAGTGGAGTTGTCCCATACTTTATTTCATGAAATATGATGTGGCATTGTTATACACTCTGTCAAGTTTTTGACTTTATTATATTTAAACAAGATTGATTTGAAAAGCAATACATCACAAAGGAAGTGTTTATGTCTCCAATCATTCCTCGTGGAGGATCTGAATCAAAATTTGTATTTATTTACTCTATATATAAGAATGAAAATTTCGAAACCATTTAAGAATGAGAACTATTCAGATACCTACTATAGGAAAAACATTATATATCAGTTATTTGAATGTCTGGTTGTAGAAACGACTGTATGATTTATTCTATTCTGCATTTGAAGAGTTTGTCACCTTAGCACAATACCAGCTATGACTTTATAGTTGAAAGTAAAAGTTATTACTTTATTTTATTGAATTTTTATTAGGTTTTCCCCTTGTTGTATTTTTAAACATATCTGAATTTACTTAGTTTGTCAGTTGTTGTTACATTGATTGTTATCATTTATTTTATTTTATTATTTATTTTGTGAGCATGTAGCTATCAACAATTATTTGCTTTTTGTGAATGGATGAAGTTACATGTACAGTGATGTAGCCTATAATCTTTCTGAGATATTTATGTGTTTTTATTTTAAGGTTTCAACACTCTTTATTTCATTCCAATGTCTCATGTTAATAATCCTTCAACCATTTCTACAAATTGTAAACTGTTTTACTGATTTGCTAATTATTAACTATTTTAAAAATGACTTTTCTCCCCTCTTTTTAAGATATATGTAAAGTATAACAACAACAACAAAAATCAGATTTAAAAACTTTTTCATTAGTTTTAGTATGGTGTTTATCAGAAAAATCATTAGTCCTATATTGAAAGATCATGTCAGCTACCTGTTAATTTGACCTTTATATCAGATTATCTGTTATGGTGAACCTGTAAATAACGTAAATACATAATTCAGTTTAAGTCAGAAACTGTATTGATTTCATTAGTATGCTGAGCTGGGGTTTTTTTGTGAGCATTTACTGATGTACCCATAATATGGTTTTAATATCTATATACGTTTTATTTCTCTACATTTATGAAAATTTTTTAAGTTGATGCAGATTTACAGCCGGTTTAGGGCATTTTAGTTTGCGATCAATTACATCCCAGTCAGTAGAGTGCCTGGTAAAGGAACAAATGGAGAGAGGTTTCATTCTCAACTTAAACCGTTCCACGGAACCATGTGGGTGGAATCATGTTAGCCTCCGCTGTCTGACTGCTCTCTGAGTTAAGGGGCATCAGGAAGCAGATTTGTTGTAGTGTCCTTTTTTTCTCGGTCTTGTCTGCATCGCTTAGGGTGGTTCCTTAAACCATTGCATGCATGTATAAGTGAAATAAGCTCTTGAATTGCATAAAATCCCAAACAATCAATCAATCAATCACTATGTCACAGACTCATAATGTTTATCTGCAGGTGTATGATTGAACATCAATTCTTTCCCAGGGAAAGGCTCTGCAAATTTTTCTTTAACTTACTAACAACACACACAGCCTCTTTTCTTTAACCGGTATAGACTCGAATCCCTCTATCAGCCTTTGATATATATATATAATGCATGTTTTCCAGTGTTTATCTCGGTTTTCCACAAAACAAAGGCAAAATCAAATCGTCATATAAGTTTAATACCTTTGAGTAGGGCCTACGACTTTGAACACTAATCAAATAAATATTTGTCCCATTCAGAGTAGTCAAAACGATGAACAGCTCTAATGTCGAGCAGTAATCACATTACCATGATGTCTCCAATTTCTGTTTGAATGGTGTTTACTCTTTATTTATAGAGATCAATCATTATCATTGTTGTTGTTAACAGACTGATGAACAGAAAGAAGACTTTAGTGATTTACCACCGAACCAGAGAAAGAAAAGACTTCTGCAGAAAATAGATGTCATTAATAAAGAGATTGTCAAAGAAACAGCAGAAAGGTATTTGGTTGAATATATGTAAATGCTGCTATTTTAATTAAAATGTTCATTATAATACACATCAAACAGTCAAACTTAGAAGAGGCGTTACCATCCAGTGTTGAATCGTTTCTGGTGTGAGCTGGTGGTTAGTGGAAGTCTCCCGTGCCCTGGTGCTCTCTGAGCTAAGGGGTGTGTGGTTAGTGGAAGTCTCCTGTGCCCTGGTGCTCACTGAACTAAGGGGCATCAGGAAGTCAATATGTTGTGGTGTCCTGTCCTGTTTCGAGTCTTGTCTTTGAAAATTAGAGCTAAAAGAATTATTTGAATATATTCGCGAATACTAATTAACCGACTATGCGAATAATAAAATTTATATCGGAATATTCGTTGTTGTTGTTGCAGTACTAGACAACGTGAAAAATAATAAAATATTGTTACAAATCCTTATATTTTGACTGGGTTAGGTTTTTAATACATATTTGTAAACCATAAGTAAAACAAATAGCTTTTGAATATAATTATTGATTTTGATAAGTGTTTGTTAAATACAGCACATACTCAAGCTAAATCCTGATTTTTTTGTAGTGACGAAAATTGGACACCCAGTAATGTAAACCAATGCAGTAACTTTTATTTGATACACGCGTCAACAAAACGAATATTCGAATAGCAAAATATACTATTCGATTCAGCTTTATTGACAATTGCCAGTGTTGTTGAGGGAAGTTTCCTTCACTCATTGGGCTAACCTGCCATCACAAGAGTGAAATAACCTTAAGTACGGCATTAGTTAATTTGTTTCTACAGAAAGTCTCACACCTATGTTTAAATCCCTGAGTAAGGGAGACACCAATCAAATAATAAATATGTTTGTCCATAATTAGGGAAGGAATGTTAAAGATGAAACAGGTGTACAAAGAAAACTCAGCATTAGGAGATCCAGCCAGCCTGGATAAAAAAATAGAAGAGAATGCTGTCAAGCTGGACAATCTACAGCAAGAAATGAGGAAGTTTGAGGTGAGTTAGTTAAAAGAAGGAAAGGTTTTATTAAATATGCATTATTAAGGGTGCTTATTATATTTATAAAACAGCAGGTTTTTGTTTAGATTATACTTACATGAACATTTGTGCACTTTATTAATTACTATTAGCACTTCAGGAACATTTTTTAAATGTCTTTCCAAAGGAATACTTCAAGAGACTTCACTTATTAGTTGGTGGTGTATTAGTTGCTTCTAGCTTAGGGATACAGCGCCTGCGTACAAGTGAAATATCCGTAAGCATGACATTAAAACAATCAATAAATCATTACTCATTGTGCCTCTGTTTAACACCGTATAAGAACATAAATCATTGCCAGATGATCAGTTTCACAAGTAATTGCACAAATATTTTCATAAATGTAGAAATGAAGATGAATATTACTGTTACCATGGTTACTTATGTTGCCTGTCAATAAGTGAAACATTGTAAATCACCTCAAATTTCACCTAAGAATCATTGTCTCCTTGCAAGTTGTGGAAGTATTATAGCATGTAAACTATATAGCATGTAAACAAATTAAGGTTTGCTGTAAAATCTAGAATATGTCCAACTGCAACATTGTCATCTTGAGTCCCAGATACTATTTAAAAGTCCTTTACCCTTCACTATACCAGGAATAGGTTCGATTCCCCCTGTGGACCTATATATAGAAAGTTTTCTGGTGGTTGCGGAGTTCGCTTGGTGGTTTTCACGAGGTTTCTTCTCGGTTTTTCACCATACACCGGCAAACACAAAGTCGTCATACAGGTGTAATACCCTTGAGTTCTCCGTTAAACACCAATCAAAAAAATAAATTAAAAATATATAGTCCTTAACATACATGTAGCTTCCAAAGTACATTGTAATGATTTTATGGTTGAAATTTAAGGTGATTTACGTTACATTTGAGTCTTATGAAACAACTTAATTTACCAATCCATCAATAAACCTTGTCTCGCCCTTTGTGTAGGCTTACTTGGCAGATGCAGAAGGTCGAGGGGAGGGACAGAAACGACACAGTTTTTCTGACGACTCCATGTCTCACAGTACATCTGACGGCAGTGTACAGGGTCGAAATTCAGTCTCGTCAGCCCCCGGGACACCTATCACACAGTCACATTACGAGTATGTTATATCTTTGTCTTTTGTCATCGTTTCTGGTTTTATTATTATAAGTTCGTCCTTGTCGTGACTATGCAAATTCGTGATTTAATTAAATTGTTATTGTTTATTTTCTTATGTGAGATAGAAATACACTTGAGTACAATGTTGAACAGCAGATAAATATATAAAGAATAAATGAATGTAATAATGGTGGATGGGGCATGCTGTGACTGATTTTCATCATCTTCCTTGGGAACACTCGTCACGGAATCTCTTAGCTGTATTTATTGTTATGATGTGAGGTTTTTAGTATGTTTTAATAAATATTGTGGTTATTGTTCTAAATGTAAAGAACCGTGATGTGACCCTAAACGTGACTCAGTTTCTAAATGTAAAGAACCGTGATGTGACCCTAAACGTGACTCAGTTTCTAAATCATTAGCTTGTTTATCCGTATTGAATGTACCTTATATGTCCACCAAACAGGCGCATACTCAAGTTGACAATGGCTGCTAATATGTATATTTCTCGGTGGTTTCTATGAGGTTTCTTCTAAGGGTTACAGTAACGAACACCTATGGATTTTTATACAAAAGAAATAACATTGAGTGTGACGTTAAACACTAAGCAAATAAATCAATAATCTGATGTAACCAAAAACAATACCAGTCTCTGTCAGTAAAAGATCCTTGATTCACAAAATAAGCTTAAGCAGGATCAGTGCCAAGTTTCCCAACTATAAATATACTTTCAGTTTTATCTATAGTTGTATTTAAAGATTTTCTGTTTGTAGACATATAATTGGAGGTGATAAAGTGGACAAGGGCTCCCCCTATAGATATACTTTCAGTTTAATCTATAGATTTTCTGTTTGTAGACA